>JAGKTI010013005.1:2496-23726 GCA_018397915.1 Birgus latro
GTGTGTGTGTGTGTGTGAGTGTGTGTGTGTGTGTGTGTGTGTGTGTGTGTGTGTGTGTGTGTGTGCGCATCGCGATGAACTTTTTATTACTATTTACTCTTTATACCTCGTCTCTGCTCCTACCTTGGAAGAATGTTAACCTTTGCAGTGTTGTGGTGGGTTGATTTCTTTCTCTATTTGGTGCTTTGCTGTCCAAGTGTTCCTCTGTGTTTGTTTTGGTCGTCTGAATAGAAAGATAAAGATCACATGGATTCTAATGCTGAAGGATGAACTACACCTTGATAACTGTTGAAATTCTGAACATCAAAAACTTGGCTTTCATGCTAAATCTGTACATAAAAGTCGTCCAGCACGTCTTCAGGTGACAAGAACCCACCTCTCGCACTCACATATTTTTGCGTCATGTGAGGTACGTTTAGCTATATGGACTAAACAATAACGAGAACATCTTTGCTAAATTTAGAGGATGCTGCTTTGTTGATTTTTTTTATAACATAATCAAAAGGATATTGCAGACATGCACGCGCCATGTCTGATTATATGACTGGAATAAGATATATGACCGTGTGGAATTATGATTTTTTTTTTTTTTTTTTTAAAGGTTTGTAGCTTTATTAACTACAGGCACCACAAGGCGCCGCTGGACACGGTGGTGTTACAGTACAGTGCTGTACATGGCAGGTACAGATTACGATTGACAAATATGCAATGTGTACAATGGGCATAACGCCTCACTAGCTAACTAAGCTAATACAATAGCCGAGGCAGCAGCAGGAGCAATAACAACAATAACAATAATAATAATCATCATAATCATAATAATAATATTGGTATTTATAATAAGTAGTACTATTAAATGATAATAATAATACATATAATAATAATAATAATAATAATAGTAATAATAATAATAATAATAATATGATCACATGGTGGTTTTCATACAGATCAGCACGTGATTGTGTTTATGGCCATGGCAATGTGATGATATTTATAAACATATGATGATGTTATGATCCCGTGACAGTGGTTATATTTATAACCATGTGGTGAGGTTATGAGCATGTGAATTTGGTTACGCCTATGTGATATTTATAACCATGTGATGGTGTTGTGACCATGGGGTCATGTTATGATTATGTGGCAGGTTATGCCTGTGTGATGAAATTCATAACCATGTCCTGATGTTATAACCTGTGGTGATGTTATGACCATGTGAAGGTCGTTACGCCTTTGAGATAATGTTTACAACCAGCAACACGTAATGTTTATAACCTTAACAATGTTATGGTATTAATGAAAACGTTGTTATATTCATCAGCATGTGGCGCTGTTTATGACAATGGCCATGCTTATGTTTATTACGTTTTGACCGTGTGATTTTGTTTATGGCCATGTGGTTGTTAGTAAAACCATGACCTTGATGTTTGCAACTGTATTATATAGTGTTGTTTACGACCATGTGGTGGCATTTATTACATGGCGGTGTTTATGACCATATATTTGTGTTTGTGATTATGTGATTCTGTTCATTACGATTTCGTGGTGTTTAAGACAACCATGTCCTGGTGCCCCTGTGGTGGTGGTGAAAACAGTCTGGCCGCACTATGGGTTGTTGCTACTACACTGCGGCCAGGTTGTGTTAGGAAGAATTTTGCCACCATATTCACTGCGTGTCTTAAAAGGCAACTAAAAGCGACGAGATGAGGGGACTAGGGACCCCTCCTCTGTATTTTTAGTTCCTACAGTGAGACTGATCATAGAAAGGGAAGGACGACTGAGCTATCCATGAACCCTAAAGATTGGGCCCATGAATTTGCGTGGATGTAGTACGGGTGAAGCTAAAAGGGAAGATATTGTGAGAATGTTTGTGAGAAGGAAGTTGGATGTGTTAGCTTTGAGTGAAACAAAGATGAAAGGGAAAGGAGAATCTAAGTTTGGAAGTGTGATTGGCAGGATGTCAGGTGTTCAGATGCTGACAGAGGAAGAGCGAGAGAAGGAGTGGCCTTGTTAGTGAGCCCGGAAGCGCAGCAGTGTGTGACTGAGTGGAAGAAGGTGTCATGGAATTTGATGTGGGTGAAAGCGAAACTCGGAACTGAGTTGTGGATATTTGTGAGTGCATATGGGCCCGGTAGCAAAAGGGACGAAGATGAGAGGGAGTCATTCTGGTATGATGCTGATGAGTGTCTGCAGAGTTGTGGAGCAAATGTGAATGTTGTAATGATGGAAGATCTGAATGCTAGAGTAGGAAATGTAGCAGTTGAAGGTGTAGTTGGTATGCATGGTGTGCCTGGAAGAAATAAGAATGGGGAATGAATGATAAGGATGTGTGTTGAGCGAGAGATGGTGATTGGAAATACCTTGTTTGAGAAGAAAGATGTTTATAAGTATACATGGGTGAGACGGGAGGATGGAATGGTTGTTGATACACCATTGATGGATTATGCAGTGTGTCCAAGAATGTAAGTGGAAGATTGTTGGATGAGAGTTTTGAAAGTGGAGGGTGGAGGTATGTCTGACCTCTACCTGGTGGAAAGAAAGTTGAGAGTAGGTATGAGGTGGGTGAAAGCTAGGGGAGTTGGGTTTGACAGGGAGGTTTTGAAAGTGAGTGAGTTGGACAAAACAGGGATAATCATGGAGTATCAAGAGAAGATAAAAGATGAGTGGAACGCTGTGAATGATCAGGAAATAGGCAGTGTGGAGGAGGAATGGCAGGTGTTTAAGAGTGCTGTGGTGGGGTATACGGAAGAGGTGTGTGATATGAGACGAGTGGGTGGTTGTGTAAGAAAAAGAAGTGAATGGTGGTACGAGGAATTAAGTATGGCTGTGGCTGAGATGAGACGTGCAAATGAAGTGTGGCTGTTGAGGAAGGATGAGGTGCCATATGAGTGGGATATGGAGAAGAGGAATGGGGTGAGAGAGGCTTTGCGTGATGCTAAAGTGGCAGCAAATGAGAGGTGGGGTAGGCAGTTGAATGAGAATTTCAACAGAATAACAACAATTTTGGAAGGTGGTGAAAAGAGTGCAAAACAGAAAGTCTTTGCAGGAAGTGCGAGTAAAAGCAGAGGATGGAAGGATATTAACTGAGATGGATGCAGTAAGGAAGAGATGGGCACAGTATTTTGAAAGACTGTTAAATGTACAGGAGGAAAGGGAGGCTGAGAATGTGAGAGATGGAAGGGTACAAGGAATAAATGTGTTGGGAGAGTTCAATGATTCTTTGATCAAGAAGGAGGAAGTGCAGAAGGCAATAAATGAGATGAAAGCAAGGAAAGCTGCAGGTATGGATGAGTATGCTGTGGAATGTTTGAAAGGTGGTGGAGCGACTATTATTGAGTGGTTAGTAAGCCTGCTGAATGTGTGTTTTGTGAATGGTTTGGTGCCGATTGACTAGGCAAGTGTGTGTGTGGTTCCGTTGATAAGAATGAATGTTCTAGTCTAAGAGGTATAAGTCCACTGAGTGTGGTAGGTAAGGTGTATGGTAGAGTGTTGATTAAGAGAAAGTTAGAGAGGGTACAGAGGAAGTGATTGGTGATGAAGAATGTGGTTTGAGGAGAGGGAGGGGATGCGTGGATCAGGTGTTTTCTGTGAGACAGGTGTGTGAAGCGATTTTTGGCAAAAGGGAAGGAAGTGTTTTGTGCATTCAGGGATTTAGGGAAAGTGTATGATATAATCAACAGGGAGGCATTGTGGACTGTTTTGAGATTGTATGGACTAGGTGGTAAGATGTTAACCCCTACACCAAGGGGTTGTCGGGGGTGCGCCGGGCCATTCCTGCGGGGATATTCGTGCTCCAAGTGACTTTTTAAAAATATTTGCCAAAAATCAGGTATTAGTCCTAGAATACTAAAATTATATTTGTTTATGGCACATACCTTCAGCTTTCTCCTGGGATTTTTTTTTTTTTTTTAGCACTCGTCGACTACAGCAGGACTTGTGGAGACTTCTGAAGTTGGGTAAATAAGTCTCCTTTTTACAGTTCCCGACATCTAATCTAAATACCACTGCCAGATATTATGACTAAAAACACTATTCAATGATTTCCAAGTAGTTTGGAATCCATACAAAAAAAAAAAAAAACACTATGAAAGCAATGTAAAATACAAGTGCGTATGAGCCTCCCACTCGCACTAAGTCGAAGCTGGTATTCTGGCTGGTATTCTGTCATTTCTTACTCATATACACACTCACACTTTATTATTTCTAGTACTTTATTACACTTATATATATCTACAGTCCTTTCCCGCTTCCCACATGATGTTTAGTAGGGGTAGAGGTCACAGGACCTTTCATTATAGGTGCAAAAGCGGCAGAAATGGAGAAGCGTCATTTCTCCGTGAAGGACGGGAGCGAACTGACTGTATCTCAGTAGCCAAGAGTTGAAAATGTCAGCTGCTAATGTATATGCTAAGAAATAAGTCATAGGAAATCTAGACAATACATAGTAAATTAGGTAGTGAGTATAAATATCGGTCAGGCTTCTCCCTTCCTTTCTTATATACATTTATATTACGAGAGTAGCTCATACGGAATATTTCACTGGAAAAAAAAGCAGGAGAAATTAGCGAACGAGTGCAGTTTGGATGTTGCCAAGTGATAATTAGCCAATTCCATGTGTATGGCACTATCAATTACCTTACTTTATATATACAGTGCATATATTATTTTGTATAAGAATAGGGCATAGGGCTCATTTCAATGGATGAAATCAGTGGAAAAATCCGGGGAAGATTTACTTAGCGTAGACCAGCTGAGCAGATGACGCGAGAGGGTAATGGAGGGGAGGTAGGGAGGGAGTCTAGAATGGGGGAAAATGGCTAAATTGTCAACAATGGATGGGAGTACTGATGACATTAGCAGCTCTGACTATTGTTGGACATTGGTAGTGCTGATAGATGATACAAGTCATCACCTGAAAGCCTGGGGGAATTAAAAATAACACAGAGTCACTCAAGTGATGCCCCACTGTATGATCCATTGCACCCGACCTTTCGTGACGACCCGTGGTTAAGGGGTTAAAAAGAGTGAAAAGTTTTTATGTTAATAGTAGAGTGGGAAATTCTGACAGTGATTGGTTTCCTTTGAGAGTGGGACTGCCGCAGGGATGTTTGATGTCACCTTGGTTGTTTAACCCGCCCAGTCCCGACCGTTTTTTTTACCCAGCCTACCCCCAGATCCCGACCGATTTCCGACTTTTTGTTTTTTGGCTGAAACTATAGCTTTGGGTTAGAAACATCGGAAATTCATAGAGAAATCGTGATCCCAAGGTAAAAAATGTTGATACAGGTGTCACTCAACCTTATGTTTTCCTTCTTTTTCAGGGTACCTGGCCAAAGAAAACGAACTATGGAAGGGATAACTAATTCAAGCCACTTTAAATTACGTATGTATTTCATTTATTTGGTACGAATTTATGTGTAGTACAAGTCTATATTGGTTTTCACACAATAATAGTGGCATTTATAAACAATGTTCACTCACCCAAAACCCCAGTATATGGCACCTTCCTTTACAACATTACCACCTCATCACTTCTGTTTGTTTCTACCTCTAGCTTCTTTTGTTTCTTTGTCCTCCTCCTTAGGAATCACTGTCACTGCGAATTTCGTCATTGGAGAGACCGTGGGGCAACATACCTTTACTGGCTAGGTTACTGCTAACAGGTGAATTGCCCAGTGTGGGGGGGAGGGAGGAGAAGGAGGGGTTAGGTGGGTCCAGGCAGTATCCCCTCTTGATAACAGGTAGAGGAAGGTCTCCCACATATGCCTACCAAAAATCACCCGCGAATGTTGACAAATGTGCACACAATGGGCCTTGCAACTGCGTGACATACGATGCACGTCGTTGGGTCTCTCCGAGGAAAAAAGTAGCGACGTCCATCGTACGTCGGTGGGACTCGGCGGATTAATAGTTATAAGGATGGTGTTGTAAGGGAGGTGAATGTGAAAGTGTTAGGTCGAGGCCTGACTCTGGTGAATCCTGATGGTAAAGAGTGGAAACTGAGTCAGCTACAGTTTGTAGATGATACTGCTCTGGTGGCTGATTTGGAGGAGAGACTGAGATAGCTGGTAGATGAGTTTCGAAGCGTGTGTGAAAGGAGGAAATTGAAAGTGAATGAGAATAAGTGTAAAGTGATGAAGTGTCCGAGGTTGGTAGATGGTAGGAGAATGAATATTGTTTTGAAATGGCGAGTTGCTTGAGGAAGTAGAGTGTTTGAGCACAAGTATTTGTGGTCAATGTTGCTGTGGCTGGAAGAATAAATGTAGACTGAATGAAACAGGAAAGGTGCTGGGAGGAATGAAAAACGTGTCAGATGTCGTTTGCTTTGAATGGATGTAAAGAGAAGGCTGTACGAGGGTGAAGTGGTACTGACTGCATTATATGGGGCTGAAACATGGAATATGGTTGTAGTAGAGAGGAAGAGTTTGAATGTTATGGAGATGAGGTGTCTGAGGAGTATGTGTGGAGTGGTGCATATGGATCGAGTGAAAAATGATAATGTGCAAAGGAGAACTGGAGTTATGTGGGAGATGGCTGGTCGAGTTGAACAGTGTTACAGTGGTTTGGACATATGGAGAGAATGGATAAGAGCGACTGGTGAAAAAGATATTTCGATCTGATGTGAGAGGTGGAAAGATGAGAGGAAGACCACGAATAGGATGGATGGACAGTGTGAAGAGAGCGTTAGATGCGAAAGCGACGTCTGTAGAGCAAAGAAGAGTGGCTGTACACGATAAGGGTGAACAGAGAGAAAATGTGAATACATAAATGGTGACGTGGCCCCAACGGGATATTCTCTCACATCTGGTTTGATCAGCTGATAGGTCAGGTGCAGGGAAGGGGATGGGTCCATTATGATGCAGCACGGGTCAACCAGGTCTGCTGCCAGGCCCTGCTGTAGGTGTCGCTGGATTGCACTATGCAATTGACCCTCATGCGGTGTGGTGAAGTGACAAGCGGTCCCTTCTCTCCTTGGATGCTGGGATACAAGTAAATGTGTGTGTGTGCATGAGTAATTTGGTAAGTGTGTCGTCCTGTCTCTGCTACTCCCCTAGGGGGGGAAAACCTAGGTATATAGATAGATTTCCTGGTGTTTATGACCATGACCATTTTATGGTGTTAATAAGCAAATGGCTCCTTTGATAATCTCTCATTCAGGGATACTCATGATCATGTTTGCTTTCATATCCTGATTGTGTTTGTATCCACTTATGTGTCTGCATCAGCATTTTCTGCTTTGGTCCTTGTCAAGATTAAATTCAATAATAAACAAAACGTTGAGGAGATCTGAGTAGTGTTATAAATGGGAAACTGTCTCACATACACCATCAGCACAAAAGAATCACTGTGAAGAATATGCATTCCGTGTCACTACAGTATGTATCTTATTTCAGTTACGAAATGTACTAGACAAATGCATCGTTCGCAATACTCCTATTTATTTATGGAAGAACTTTTAATCATATGAGGGAATAAAAAGGACTGCACGGGGTGGTGTGGAGATGTGGGGCAAACCTATTTTTCTCCGGCGAGAAGAGTATATTTTTACCCCTGTTCTTTTGTTTGTTTGTTTGTCTGTTTGCAGGATCACTAAAAAATTAAAGGGAGATTGGGACCAAATATGGTGGGTAGATAGTCTATGTCTCAGGGAACAATCTGTACCCCTACTGTATACCCCACTGTATATCTATGACCCCCCACTGCATATTTGTCCCCACTGTAATATCCCCACCTTGTACATCCCCACTGGTAGATCAAAAAAGCTGACTCAAACATGTTTCTCATAGTGCGGGCTACACAGATGTATGCCAGTGAAGGGCTGATACTTTTGAGGGGAACACCCTGTTCTTTGACTCCGACATTAACCCTCCGAGTCCCATCGACGTACGGTGTACGTCGCTACTTTATTCCGTGGACAGACCCAACGATGTTCACCGTACGTCACGCAATTGCAAGGCCCATTGTGTGCACATTTTTCAACATTCGCGGGTGATTTTTGGTAGGCATATATGGGAGACCTTCCTCTACCTGCTGTCAAGCGGGGATACTGCCTGGTCCCTCCTAACCCTCCCTTCCCCCCTCCCCCCACACTGGGCAATTCACCTGTTAGCAGCAACCTAGCCAGTAAAGGTATGTTGCCCCACGGTCTCTCTAATGACGAAATTCACGGTGAAAGTGATTCCTGAGATGGAGGACAAAGCAACAAAGAAGCCAGAGGTAGAAACAAACAGAAGTGATGAGATGGTAATATCATAAAGGAAGGTGCCATATACTGGGGTTTTGGGTAAGTGAACAATATTTATAAACACCTATATTATTGTGTGAAAACCATTATAGACTTTTACTACACATAAATTCGTACCAAATAAATGAAATAAATACGTAATTTAAAGTGGCTTGAATTAGTCAACCCATCCATAGTTCGTTTTCTTAGCCAGGTACCCTGAAAAAGAAGGAAAACGTAAGGTTGAGTGACACCTGTATCAACATTTTTTTACCTCAGGATCGCGATTTCACTATGAATTTTCGATGTTTCTCACCAAAAGCGAAGGTTTCAGCCAAAAAACAAAAAGTCGAAAATCGGTCGGGATCTGGGGGTAGGCTGGGTAAAAAACCGGCTGGGACTCGGCGGGTTAAAGCCCTTAAATAGCTACTCCAGGACTTTCATTAAATCACCAAGGGACTGTGGATTACATTTGGTAGCAGCAGTGTGTTGAACCATCTTTCCTGACCGCCTCCTACAGTGTTTAGTGACACTAACAAATACTAACCGCCCCCCCCACCTCACAGCCTTACCCTTAGGTGCCTCTCGTCTCCGTATGGTGTAATACTGGGTGTGCCTCTGCGGGTGTGCCACTTGACTCGCCACTACCGTTCTCTAGTCCGCCCCACCCACACACCTTGCTACTGCCCGAAAGTGTCGCCACCGCTGACCTTTGCACCTGTCTCGTCCACCTATTCTCACCACCTGTTCAGTGCTCGTCATATAGTGTCCCCTCCTTTCAAGGTGTCACCTCACCACCATCTGCCGTTCATCCTGACACCACCCATTGCATCTACTCCCCACCAGCTCTGCACCTGCCCTGTGGGGAAATGTGCCCTCGCCCCCACACCTCACAGCCTCACCCCTAGGTGCCTCATCCATATGGTCCGGGTGTGGCTTGCCTCATCGGACCCGTATTCACGTACCATCTCCCAACCACCAAGCCAAACTGCCTTCACTCAGCCTCATCTTTACTCTCAGGCCACCGACCCTCTATTCACGTATGGCCTCAAGACCAGCTAGCCAACCCGCTTCCTCCAAGATTCATTGTCCATACCCCCAGATACTACAACTCGTGTCTCATCCACTGTGGACTACGCCATTTCCCTTTGAGCACAGTCTTAACTCCAAGCACATTACCTCCACATTCGCAACCAGTCTCATCTCCAGCGAGCTGACCTGCCACTCAGCAGTTATACGTCCTGTCTTCACGACAAGTCACCGATCTCCCCCACTTCATTCACAACTCAGCACTGTAACTATATTATAGTTTATCCTCATCCATCCATTATTGACTTTCTATAGAGATTATCCTCTGGATTTTATCTACAGATTGCATATTATGTAAATATTCATCTCACTCCCCTCATTTCATACTCAATCTCACCGACTATATTTAAAACTCATCTCACACTTCACCCTTTATTTATTAAACCCTGTATCCACTCATCTTCACTCATTTTCACTTTCATTCTTATACTCCATCCTCTCATCTTCATATTGTAAATATACACATATACTTCCTCATCCATCACCCTCCATTACATCGCCACACTACATGTCATTTTTTGAGTATACGGAACTTACTCCCACCGCTCACAGGCAACAAACTGCAAATGATCACACAACACACGCCGAGGACGATTCAGTGACTCATCTTCGTAGTGGCTGCTCGTATCCACGACCCACCTCAGGCGCACAGACTTCATTTCCCACCGAACCACATACTTTCAGTACAGATACCGTCCATCCAGATATCTCATACTCTACAACTGATTCTACACAGCTTTCTTCTATCCCTACTCCTTCCACTATCGTTAACTCTCCTGCCCCACTTCATCTCCCGTCTCCCTTACACGTAACTACCACTACCTTCTCTCTTTCTCAATCCCCTACTTCAGTAACTACCACACTTCCAACCATGGCTGAAACAACCCCTCTCCCACAGTCCATCTATCTCGATGATGCCAATCGTCCCAAATTTACCGGGGAAGACTCGACTTGGTAAGTTTACGATTTCCTCAGAGAGGTAGACACCGACATTCACAATTGGCGACTTACAGATGAACCCCTCAAAGTCTCTTATCTAATGGATCGATTACATCAAGGCAAATCGGACGTCGGAGCCACGCTCGTGCAAGTCATTTCGATGATATTAAAACCTTTGATGATTTCCGCAAACAACTCATAAAGCTTAGTTGCCAGCATTCTAACGCCGCATTCCTCATTGGATTAACTAATCTCCTCACTCAGATGGAGGAGGATATGACAGTTCCAACACAAAATGCCAAACTACGCGAAGCAGCCGCTGCAATGAAAGCAACCAGCAGCGGGATGCGCCAATTACTTGTAGGAGCAAAATGGATAGAAGTAGATGGAGCTCCTATGCTTTCACTCAAAAACTGCATATTTACTAGGTTACCTGAGATTCCTAAATTGGCTTGATCCTAGACAAAAGGAGACAGCCCTGGAGATAGGTTTCAGTCCAGGAGATAAAATAGTCCAAATCACTAAAACCATCCAAGGAAGAACAAGCTTGAACCGCACACGTCAGGCCACAAACCGCCCCTTGTTCTCCCAGGTCTGTCACACCTCCACTCCACCAGACCACTCCCGATTCCATCCCGCCACGCGAGGAAAACCTGCCACGCATCGTTCTCCTATCTGGCATCATTCACCAAACACTGGTCATGATCAATCTAATGTTTGACAGAGCCGACAATCCTCGGTTCTTTGCTGGCACTGTGGTAACCCCGAACATCGAGAATCCAGTTGCAACCGTAAACACAGACGACATCACTCCCAAACTAGACAGTGTATGCCTTCCCTCTCGCGTCGTCCTACATGCAAGTATCATAAGACAAGTATGACTCACACAGCTAAGGAATGTCGTTACCTAAAACGTCCCCAGTCGGGGGAAGTGTCGTGCCCGTATCGGACCAGTATGACATAGCAACAGAACATCAACTCCCCATCCGCCATGTCGGGCTCATAACTTCCTCAGGCTTAGTCATTCTAGGATGGAGTAATGACATACAAACATCGCTCTTCATGGACACATGATCTATAGTAAACTTGATCTCTGATACCTCTTTAAACATCATTCGAAGAAAACACAAAAAAGTCAGTTTCCTTGAGCCGCCTGACATTCGCCTATGTGGTGTAGAAGGCTCAGAATTTAAGGTCATGGGAAGAGCCACTTTAGAAGTACAACTAGACAGAGCCTTGATCCCTTTCCCAATAGAATTTCATGTTACTAACGAATTGAAATATCCAGCAGATGCCCTCACTGGCTTACCCACCATGGCACAACACTCCATTGCATTATTACCTGCCTGTGGTAGTATAGACAACTCTGGATTCCCAGTCTACACTATGGAATGTCCCCATCCTGTTCTTCCAATAAGCTCAGTCATTCAGTCCCCCATGACTTCCACACTGCCTAAGAGTACAGAGCACGACAAGCCATCAATATCATCATCTGAGAATAAAGAGATCATTCCACCACTATCTGAGAGCAAAGAAACAAATTCCTCTACACCTAATGATACATCCTCTCAGCATTCAGAAATGGCTCTTCCAAACCCCTCTAATGACAGCACTGTAGCCGACTCAGACATGTCTCAGTTAACTACCTCACAGAGTTTGACTGGTGATCTCCAACACGCAGAGACGAGGCGTGCAGTAACGAATACTTGCACAATTTTGTTACCGCATGAGATCACCAAAGTCTCTGTTCGTGCTGTAGGTGCGAAAGAAGGAGTGGATGTACTAACACTACCTGAGACGTGTTGTGTGAATGGCTTAACTTATGAGCCAGCATGGTGCACGGTCTTAGAGGACAGTTTATGCTACCTGTATTTCCTCAATGTTGCTAACACTCCACTGAAATTTAAAAGTGGTGTAATGATCGGAGACTTCCTAGTATACCCAGCGGCCGTAAAGGTGTGTCAGGACTCATCTATCCCTACTGTTCATGCTGATGATGATAGTGATCCGACAGGTATATGTGCCATCAATCCTATGTCATCTGCTCCGACTCGTTCACCTGACCTGCTCTCGAGTCTAACTTGCAAGGATTTCTCATAACATAAATCCCAACTGCTTGACCTTTTGCACTCTTACAGAAATGTGGTAGCCTAACCCGGAGAACCGATGGGTAAGACAGACTTTGTCAAACATCACATAGAACTAGTACCAGGAACTCAGCAGATTTACATACCAGCGTATTGGTTACCTCATAGCTTGAGAAAACAAACAGATCAGATGGTACAGAAAATGTTAGCTCAGGACATTATTGAACCCTCCATCAGTCTATGGAATAGTCCACTTTTCTTAGTCCCAAAGAAGGACGGAAACTTTAGACCAGTAGTGGACTACAGTAAAGTAAATTCTGCAACTGTTCCAGACCGTTTCCCGTCCTCACAGATTTGCTAGAATCACTAGGTGAAAACAACGTTGTCTTTTCATCCCTAGACCTCCTCAGTGGCTACTGGCAGGTCGAAATGGAAGAATCCTCTCACTCAATTACAGCCTTCAGTACCCCTTCCGGACATTTTCAGTGTAAGAGACTTCCTTTTGGTTTGAGAAATGCTCCTTCAGTATTCATTCGACTTATCCATTCGGTCTTCAGTGGCTTTTGCTTACATAGAGGATATTATTGTTGTGAGTGAATCAATCCCTGAACATTTTGCCAAACTACAACAAGTATTTGAACGGCTACAGCTAGCAGGTCTGAAAATCATCCTCAGTAAATGTGACTCCCTTAGGAAGAAAATCAACTTTCTAGGACATGTCGTAGATGCACAAGGCATCCATACTAATGAGGACAAAACAAAGGGGATCATCAATTTCCCAGAACCTACCACTGCCAATACTGTAAGGAGTTTCCTGGGCCTAAGTGGTTGCTATCGTAGATTCATTAAGGACTATGCAAAGATTGCAGCTCCTCTAACCCACTTGCTCAAGAACAATGCACCCTTTGCTTTAACTAACGATGAGTCACAGGCTTTCCAAGCACTAAAGACAGCTCTTGTAAATGCCCCAATTTTAGTATTCCCTGATTATACAAAACCCTTTCTTCTATGCACAGATGCCTCAGGCACAGGACTTGGTGCTGTTTTGATGCAACGCGATCAAGCATCAAGGCAGCGTGTAATAGCGTATGCTAGTCGTGCCCTTACGACTGCTGAACGTAATTACAGTGTCACAAATCTAGAAGCCTTAGAGGTGGTCTGGTCCTTGAAACATTTCAGAGATATAGTATATGGTTATCCAGTGCATATCCAGACAGACCACCTCCCTCTATGTGACTTGTTTAAGGGACGCAACCTCACAGGTAGGTTATCTAGATGGTCCGTCACCATCCAGGACCCACTTTTCAGTATGTCCCCAGGAAAATCGAGTGTAGTCGCAGACGCACTCCCACGTCATGTAGCAGCAGCTGTCACGTCCCTGAAGCCCAATGTAACTGAAAACACAACACTAACATCAGAGGATGTTCAAAACTCTCAGTGCAAAGACCCTGTATGGTCCAAAGTAGTTTATTTCCTTGAATCAGGAGATGCCTCGACCTTACTTACTCTGCCATTACCACTAGATGAGTTCATACTAGAAGATGATCTCTTGTACAGAAAAACATTACTTACAAGGAAGGATTTGCCCCGTAGAGAAGTACACGAACTCGTTGTCCATACTGACCTAATATCTGCGATCCTTCACATAGTTCATGATACACCTCACGCATCCCATCCAGGTAAAGACCGATGCTTGCACCAAGCTCGTCTCGAATACTATTGGCCAA
Organism: Birgus latro; assembly: GCA_018397915.1. NCBI lineage: Eukaryota > Metazoa > Arthropoda > Malacostraca > Decapoda > Coenobitidae > Birgus > Birgus latro. The sequence continues at coordinate 16,563 of JAGKTI010013005.1, forward strand.
CCATGTGCCGTGATATCAATGCGCACTGTGACTCTTGCATCTGGTGCCACAGCCACAAAGGATCAACTGGGTTACCTGCACTGCTCATACACTACCCAATCCCCTCACTACCATGGAAAACAGTCTCCATCGACCTTTCAAAACTCCCTCTTACGGAATCTGGCTCTGAGTATTTGTTTGTAGCAGTCGACCACTTCTCGTGCTACTGTGTCCTCATGCCCCTCTCAAATGAGACCGCGAAGAGTGTTGCACGTGCCTTCGTGGATCAAGTAATTTGCCCATTCAGTACCCCACATAACATTCTCACCGACAACGGTACTGAGTTCAACAATAGTCTCCTGGATGAGATCTGTTGCTGCTATAAAATTAATAAATGCAATGTCGTGCCTGGCTTCCAATGGCCTTGTTGAAAGCCACAATAGAAAAATCTTAGAATGCCTTAGACACCTAGGCTCCCATAGTTCGTCATGGGATGACTGGATTCCCCAAGTGGCATCCTCAAACAATAGCTCCATCAATGCATCCATTGGTGAATCTCCCTTCTTTGTCCTCTTTGGTTTTGACAAAGACCTACCATACTCCCTGTTATCCTCAAAGCCAGACCCCATCTATAACATGGATGATTATGTCAAAGTGAAATTGGCAAACTTCGTCTCAGGACATGATACAGCACCAACATAAATCTGCCACTCCTATCACTATCAATGTTGGCTATCTAGTCTTTGCTCATTCCCATATGCGCACCTCTAAATTGGATGACAAATTTACAGGGCCCTACCACGTGCTCACTCAAGAAAGTAACAAGTTTTACATACAAGACCTATCCATTAAAGACACCAAATGGGTCCATGCAGACAATCTAAAGCGTGCTCCACGGGGGATAGTGTTGGAAGAATCACTTGCACAACCTACTGCTACCCCTTCTACTCCACAAATCCCTCAAGCTACCCCATCTCCACCTATCCATCAGTCTCCTTCATCTCCACCTACACCTACTCATTCATCAACCAGTCAATATCGATCCAAACTGCTTTCCGCCCGTCAACCTCTCCAGGATCTCTCCCAATTCTTCCCTAATCTTCTAGGTACAATGGCAGCGGTCTACCTGCTGACAGTGCTGACCCTCCTAGGGTCCGGGTTGGGTGAGGACGATGGTGGAGTACGTCCAGGGGCCTTGGTCAGCTCGGGATCGAAGATATAGTCTCCCTGCGCTACAATCTTGCGCCCCTGGCTGACGTAGCCATCGCCCTGCCTGCTTATGCGCACCAGCTCCACAAAATCAAGACTCACCTCTCGGCCATCATGGGGAAACACAACCTGAATCAGTATTTATACCATCTTTTCCTACCACTCTCCTGGCAGTTGCAATACATAACTGACAAATTCATTGAGCTCAATGACACATATTCCATTCAGACACCCGTAGGTCGTTCTCGTGTGAAATGAGGCCTCTCTGACTTCGGAGGTGAGATTCTAAGTGGCTTGTTTGGCGTCGCTACAGCCCGTGACCTTTCTGGCTTCAAATCGGATCTCGCTCATTTAGCTTCAGCCCTAGAATCTCAACACCGAGTCATCAAGGTCCAACACACTACGTTACAGAAGATTACAACCCACCTAAATAAAGTAACTTACACTCTGAACAACTTCACCGACATCTTAAAACAACATCTCTCAAATTTCAACGTTATTTCTCAGTTCTTCTACCTCAAACTCAACATGGATAATCTCCAAGTAGCCACTGACTCTCTACTCTGTCAAGGCTCTACCTTGGTTCGTTTTCTAGTCGATGCTATTAATGGATGTGTCACTGCAGACTTAGTATCTCACTCTGCTCTCTGTTCTGTACTAGAATGGGCTCACTCTACTTTCGGTCTGTCCCCAGTACTCCCCTACTCCTCTCTAGAATACTACTATCCAGTTCTCGAGGCCATTCTTCTCACCATACATGTCGTCGTCCATATTCGTCAACGTTCTGCCATCACCTTCAACATTTTCCACATCATTCCTTTTCCCTTCCGGTACAACAACTCCTTATTGCACGTATCTGTTCCTTCAGAATATTTCCTCCTCTCCCATGACCATCTCTCCATTGCCTTCCTTTCTTCCATACACCTCCAGAAATGTTCCTCCCTTACTCCTGCCTCTCGTCTATGTGCTGCCCACCTTCTCGCTATTTTCCCTAGCAACGCTACACCCTGTGAGTCTGCCTTAGTACGCAACTATTCCATATACTCGGCCTGTTCCTTTGTCCCGGCTTCAGAACTCCCAGTCCACCATGCTCACCTCAACCACGTCCAATACTTCTTCTTTACTGTTCCCATCTCTGTCACCATCATGTGTCCTGGTTCTTTGGTTCGATCCGTGCCTGCTAGTGGTCTCTATAAAGCACTGGACTATTGTACAATCGCCCAAAGAAGTGATGTCCCGATTCCCAGTATCTGGCAACTGTCACGGCCATGTTATATTTTCTATATTGCACACCGGAAAGAACAGTATTTGGGTAAACAACACCAAAAAGTAATATATTAGCGATTTTACCGTGTTTATCTCGCATTACGGAAGAGGAAACCACAATACACTAAAGTTGAGGCTTAGCAGTACGAAAAAATGTGAAACGCACTCCCTATCGCTCAACGGTTTCAGGGTTAAAATGCGGAGAAACTCTCGTAATATTTATTTTCCATTCAGAATCAACAATACTGAAGGAAATATGTCCCATAAAATAAAACCCGCAGATAATCGTAATTTCGAAATCATTAGTGTCATCAAATCAGAAAAATAAACATCTAAAGATATATTATTATCCACATTTAATTCTCTATGCGGGATGATATTCACGCGGGTAAACCCAAAAGTGCTGAAGGCCTGAAAGCAAGATTGATCAAAAAGAAACTACAGCCTATCGGTGCAAGCAGATTATTGCTCTTTATTTAGCAAATATTCCAGTAAGACAGATATACTGGCACCTTGACAGTTAACAGATAGATAAGCGATATAGAGGTAGAACATTGGAAATTTGTTACTGGAGCCCCTCGTAGCACAAGACCAAGACAGACTGATTAATACATGTACCCAAGAACAATCACCACTTGTGTTGCTATTAAGAAGCAAATTAATCTGCCGGCATTCAGTGACGTTAGTGAAACCAGTGTAATCATAAGTGGAAAACTGGTCATTTTTATTCACACGAAATTCCAACATGTTATAAAGCATGTAGGGCAGTTGCATGGAAGAACTAAAGAGGGAGAGGTTGACAGTCAAAAGCATGAATGCGACAATGAAGATAAAACCAAAAACATTATATTAAAAATAAGAGAGTGGGGGGGGGAGGAGGAAACTGTGACAAAGGTCGATACAACCTCTCCCTCCCCTGTCGTGGTAATGACTGACGGAGGGCCTGCAGTCAGTTGCCAACTGAAAATTTAGCATGGCGCTAGATTCACCCTCAAAAAGCGCTAAAAGAAAAAAAAAAAAAAAAATGCGCTAAACTCACCAGGACACATGTAACATAACATATTAAGAATATTTCACGTCTCTAAGGAAAATAATATGCAAATGAATATCTTTAAACCAGACTACTCACCATTACTCTAAATCTGCCAACTCCCAATCACCAATTTCATCTTCGCTGTACAGAGTAGCTTCATCTTTAGATGTTCCTGGTTGCTGCTTTGTTGATTCCGATTCGTATTCTCTCAAGGTACCAATTTTCTTCAGTACTTCCTGAGGCAATTTGTAGTTATGACATGAAGATCCATGTCGTTTTAGCCCATATCTAATTGTTAATATTGCAGTTAAACTTTTGAGATTCAACCTGTTTCTAAGTTTGGATTTCACTACGTTCATGTGACTGAACACTCGTTCGACATCAGCATTTGAGTGAGGTAAGCTAAGTAATGTCAAAGCCAAGTCTGAAAGGTCACAAAAAGGATTTTCTCCCGATGCATCTCGGTAAGAAGCAATTTTTGTCCAGAGGTCTAGGGTGTTTGAGGTATGATTCCATGATATGTAGTGAAGTTTTTTCCATTGGAAATCTATGCGTGTCAAAATTTCTTCACTAGTAACAAACATCTGTGCTAGTTCTAGTATTCCAGGCTTGATTTGGTTTAGACATTCATTTACACTCAGCATTGACATTTTCTTTAGCACTTCAACATTATCTGGTAAGCGTTGGCGAAGCTGTTGTGTAAGTTCTAAGACAAACTGTATGCATCTTTCACGAATTTCCCTTTCCTGGGGAAATTTGCACTGCTTCATTTCCTTTTCCAATTCATACCCTAAGTAGGGATGGGGATCTAAGTAGTTCTGCAACGATTCACCTAGTTTTAGTTTCCTTCCAGGAATTACAATCTTTGCGGTAATAGAATCCACAAGAGAAACAAGGTCATTAAGCAATTTAGTTGGATCTTGTACCTCCGACTCAAACTTCTTATTCACAGACTGAACTTCTCCCAGGATGTGCTTCAGAAAAATTAGAAATACATAGTTCTTCTTGTCATCAAACATTTCGTAAAGAAGTTGAGCCGTGAAACAGCGTTCATCTCTTCTTGCGATCTCAAAATGAGTCTTAAGTTCATCCCATTGTTGCAAAATTCTGACAATGGCTGACACAATGGACATCCAGCGTGTTTGGCTTAGCTGTATTAGCTTCAGAGGAGCCTGGCCATCATTTATCACAGAAAACAATTCCTTGTACTTAGCCTGTCGAATTGCCGAGTGAGAAAACCAATTATACGTTTCCCTTATCATGAAATCTAAATTCCTAGGGAGGCACTCGGCTGCAGCATGAGATACCGCAAGCTGTAACGAATGAGAAAAGCACCTGATTAATTTCAAATGGGGAACCTCACATTTCAGTTTAGCATATACACCATTGTTGATACCCGTCATGACCGATGCATTGTCAGTTCCGATAGCAATTAATCTTTGCAGCTGTAGCCCATGATTTTGCAAACATTTCTTCACAGCATCACATATTCCGTCCGCATCACATGCAGTCAGTTGAACGAGATCTAAAAAAGTAGCTACAATCCTTCTCTTACTCTCAGAATAGTACCTTATCACAATGCCCAAAAGTTTCGTAACAGATATATCGTTACTTTCATCAATTAACAGGCTGAATTTCCTGTCACCTATATCAGCTTTCAGGTCACCACTGAAATGGGGGGCTAGCACATTGCATACAATAGCACTACACTTCGACCTCTTCAGTCTAAGATATTTGCATGCCTTGCTATCTTTGAAGCATGATTTGCAAAGCTCACTTAAGTGATCTACCACACGTAATGAGCAATGTTCGGCTACGAAAAGCGACACACAACCCTGAGTTTCTCGTACATCGTTACTTACTGATTCAAAATTAATGAAAGGTTGTCGTTCGCCACTGAACGGTTCTTCTGCTTTTTTGTGTTTTGTTGTATTTCTGTGTCTCTCAATATCACTTAATTTAGCTGACAGTGGACAATGACAGTATATACAGAGACACTTCGTTTCATCTCCCTCAATTTTCATCAACCACTTTTCATACTTGGGGTTACTTAGCCACTCTTTTCTAAAATGTTGTGTGTATTTCTTGCTCATTTTAAATGTTTGAGTGGTGCACACCGCAGAGGAACGAACGACGTACTTAATTAGTATAATTACTACTGTTACTATGTAGCCTACTCCCCTTCGATAACCGAGACAGTCACAGTCTTCCGCACGGTATCCACGGTTGTATGGGTGGACGGGAACTGAACCGGACAAAGTCAAGCCTCAAGGGAGTCTAAAGGCACGTCCACAAACTGTACAGGAACTGCACCCGTCAAAACTTCAAAAGTAGTGTCGTCTCTGATATTATTGCTTCTTTTTCATTAATATCAAAATAAAATATCAAAATAATAATTACCTAAGAGTCAGGACTCGTTGACGACCGGAAAACATGAAAAAGGCACCAAAATTGGAGCTAGAATAGGTAAAAAGCGCTAAAAATGCGCCAAGGCGCGATACACGAAAAAAAGGCGCTAAGCATGATGAAAAAGCGCTAGATTTAGCGCGAAAAGCGCTAAGTTGGCAACTATGCCTGCAGTGCACTGTTGCCAAGAGGAAAAATTATTGAAATACGCTAAATTAGTCTCACATGCGGTAAAAATCCGCCAGACTGAGGGAAATTATTGAAAAAAAATGGGCAAGTCCTAAAAAAAAAAAATGGGCAAGGCCTGAAAAAAAAAAAAAGAGCTAGAGAAATGTAATAATTTTATACCAGCTAGACTGCTTTTGAAATCTCTAAATTTAGCGGGAAAATCGCTTCATTGGTAACTGCTGACATGAGTCGAAAACGTGCCGGATGTCACTATTTATTTATTTTTTTATTGATCTATAAAAAAAAAAAAAAAAGGCTAAACTTAACAAGTATTTTCGCAAGATTAATTTTTTTTACACCATAAATAATGTTTGCAGGGCAGGCAAAGACTGTTTCCGTCTCCTAAATAAACGTTGCCAGACCCAGGGAGTTTTGTCCGAAACTTAAAGAAAGCAAGTCATAACTTCTTTGGGCGATTGTACCATGAAATCAGAGTCAGTCATCACTTACGCCACTCGCCATCACCAGTCAGTCCGTAAACACTCCTATGACATCTTCCAACCAATCAACATGCCTTCCAACATGCCATATGCTAGCATTACCATCACCTCCCCCAACTTGCATATGCTAACATTCCTCAACAACAGTGACTTCATTATGGATCAATTTTCACTAGCCTTCAGCCGTTCATGGGTTCATCCAGCAGTTGTGTTTCCCCCTGTGGCTATCTCTTTTGTCGCATTCGTACTAATGATTTGTGCAGTGCACTGTTGTTTCAGGGTAATGGAACGCAGACTGCAAGAAATCAGAATCACAACAGGAATAGTATGACCTCCACAGGACGCTGAAGCTACCCATACTTAGTGCCCTCACATTTAATTACCAATGCCAGCTGATTAGTATACAAACTGTGGACTGAAAGAGTACTACCAGCGAATAATGGCATTTCTCTGATACAGTAATGTGTGAACTACAGAGACTAACTAGAGAGGAAAATAATAGAAAGAAATCTGCAATCTATCTAGAAAAGAGTTTAAAGTATATACCTATCACTAAGCATTATATATATATATAAATATAAATATAAATAAATAAATAAATAT
>JAGKTI010013006.1:0-23725 GCA_018397915.1 Birgus latro
ACTGTATATATGTACATACATACACACACACAATTTTGCCACTGAGAGATGATTTTATCCATCATAGGGTAGAGTTGTCATACTGAATGGGATGGCATCTATTTTAGTTAACCCATTCAGTGTGGTGGGTGATGAAATTTTTCTCCTGTTTTGTCATGGGTTTACCCAGCATTGTGAAATATCTCTTGCTGAAGGGGATATAGTCACCTGATATGTATAGTTAATTTATATGTTATCCCTCCATGGTGTTCTTTTGGGAGATTATTATTCATCTGTTATTATGATTATTGTTATTGTTATACAGTTTTTTCAGACACTTAATACAGTACACATTTACCATTTTGTGCCTTGCATGCGATTGATGTTTTTTGCATGTTGCTCTGGCTGGCTAATGGTAATGTTGCATGGTGCATTTGCTGTTATTCTGCAAAACCTGCTATTAACTAGCTCATATTTTCCCACTAATGCATTATCAACTCTAGATTTAAAAACACAATCTTTCCTCTCTTTTTCAGGCAGTGGTTGACTCAGACACTGTTACAGTACTATAGTGTGCTTACATGCTAGAGTGGGATGACTTTATGTGGTGACACCAGACTGGGTAGTGAAGCTGCCTGGTTGTGGTATCCAAATGTCCCTCTTTCCCCTCCCCATCCCCGAACTGGAGGATGGCGGACTGTGGAAGAAGAGCAACTTCAACCTGCAGTCCAATGGGTTCACGTTCTGATGAGCCTGGGATTATAACATCAACTACTACTACTACTACTGTATTGTGTTTAACCCCTTGTATCTGGGTGATGTGCTTTTAAGTTCGTTCTTGGCACTAACGGATGGTTTTATTCAGCTGGGGAAGGCCTGTCATACTGAAGTGGTTTATTAATACATCATCTAACCCCTTCATATTGAGAAGTTTATCCTTAGCTGAAGAAAATCGTCAGGAGGTGTCAAGTATAAAATGATGAAGACGTCCCCAGGTTCAGTGGATTAAGTGGCATATATAGATTTGGTTCCCATGATATCCACTAGTTCACATAAAGCACCTTATTGCAGATGGCATTGAAGGCTTCCTAGTGTGTGTTCTGCATTGATTTATTCTGCACATTACAGTCCAATATTCTTTAGTATCGGTACTGGATGTTATTGATGCAGAGTATTCTGGTAATAAAAATGAAGGAGTAACATAAACCAGAATATCAGTGTGTAAAAAGCACATCAAAAAATAAATAAATAGAAAAAAAAAAAGAGAGAGAGAGAAAGAAAGACAGAAAAGAAGAAAAAGAAGAAGGTTTTGTGAATCCTACAATGCCACTTGGAACATGACCCAAAGAAATAAGTCCCATGTGTATACAGTAGGAGTTAAGATTGTGAAGTAGGGATTATGAGTGTATGCAGCTCTGCATAGCAGTTTTGAGGGTTATGTAACACTGATATGTGCAGCTTAACATTTTTACTAAGGTGATATCTTTTGGATATTATTCTTGTTACTGTTAGATTTTGTTCACACTGTAATCTTTCATAAGCTAAATAAAATTCTTCACTAATAAGGTGAAGAGGTCTTGACAGAAAAGTGGTTAAAACTGACATTTGCTTTATGTCTCTCATCATTAAACTTTGAAGTTACTGAACAGATAGAGAGTTGTTGTGCATGAAAGCTATAAAGCTGGGAATTACATAAGCATATAGAGATAGGTTGATGAGGAGGATAATAAGAGAAAGGTTCAATTGAGCAGGTGTAGATCATCACCCTTATGTCTCTAGGTAATGGGGAAATAGGGTTAAGATGGTAGAGATGGGGAATGATTCAGCTTTTAAGAAATTTATTTTAAATTTTCTTTCAAATTACTAAATGTGTAATGGCATACCTCCAGTTTCATATGTTGAAAGTTTGCATCTTGGCATTTTTCCCCCAGGAAAGCACTACAAAGTTTATAGGATACATTGTTCATAAATTCAGTGTTAACTATTGCAAGGTAATATCATGTTCCAAGCAGTTTTAATTTAGAGGGATAGTTAGAGGAATGTTCAGTGAATATTTTAACCTAAATCCCTTTATTAGAGGGAGAGTTCAAGAAAGACTAATGAGTAACCTGAACTTTAGAGGCAGAGCTTAAATAGTATTAGAAAACTATAAAAATCAAAATCTTTATAAATTAAAGGAATAGATTAAGAATGATAGATTAGTGGGAAATTTAATCAAGACTAAATGTATATAATAATCTACATCCGGAAAATATTTGAGAGAGAGTTAAAGAAAGGCTAGATGGATATATAATCAAAATTTTTGTCATTAGTAAGTGGGAGAGTTTAATCTAGACTAAAAGATTATTATAACTAAAGCTTAGTGTAAGATGAAAGAGGATAAGACGGAACTTAAGGAAGAAGGGAAGGAAGAAGGGAACTCAGTGTATGGTGGGAGAGGGTAAGATAGAGTTTAGGCAGTAGTAAATTATACCCTAACCTGAATTTATAATAACACATGTGGTTGGAGTTTAAGTGTTGTCCATATGTCTCCTGACAGAGGGCAACAAGTGGGGAGGTGAGGGAGTCAATACGAGCCAGGCTGGAGGACTCAGCACATCGCCCAGGGTAAGTTGGGTATAAATTTCCCCTATATCACTTTTATTTTAACTTGGCCACAAGATTCAGTGCATTGGTCAGGGTGTCGTGTATGAAATTCCCCAATATCCCTTTCGCTTTAACTTGGGCCAAAACCATAATCTTTCTAGCTGAGCTGTAACAAGAGAATAATACAAACATGCCTCAGTTCCATCCTTGTCCCCCTAAAAGAGGATGGTGAGCTGTAGAAGGGCAACTTGATCGTGCAGTCCCCTGGTTTCACATTTCGGATGAACCTGGGGCTGCAACTGCTGCTACTACTTGGCCTAAAAGCATCGTCTCTCCATCTTAAATGCTGAGCTGTGACAGGAGATTAATACTAGAATATGGTGCAGTTCAGAGAACCATTATACTTTTTTTTTTTTTCTATTAGGTAAAAGAAAGTACAAAAGGACAAAAATCTGGACTAACTTCAAGTGAAAGTTTAGAAATTATGTCATGAAGTTCCCTAATTGTCTGACCAAGTTCCATGATAATTATTTGGCCTAAGCTATGTAGTAATTGTGTGGTCATGTTTCGTAATAATTAAATGGCTAAGTTCCTTAATTATATTCAAGCTCTTTACTGATTGTATGGCCAAGTTCCTTAATTATGTGCTTATTTTCCTGTGTTATGTGGTATAGTTCCTTAATTATGTAGCCTAGCTTCATAGGATATACAGTATGTAGCTCAAGTATATTACATTTAAAGTATTTTTGGCCATTCCAAGAAATTGTTGGGATGGTACTGAGTTACAGTACCATGCTGTTGATGGATCTCATGCTTTACTTTCATTCTTTCTTTTTTTCTGTGTCTGGGTCATACTTTACCTTGTCTGTTGGTGGTAATATGAGCCAGGGTGGTGGTGGTGGTGATGATAATGATAATGGTGCAGGTTAATATGATGACATTGAAAGTAAATATGATAATGACATGAAGGTATGATGATGATTAAGGCTATAGTAGTGTAATAATGAAAATGTTGGCAGAGTTCTGTGTCCTTCCTCTAATTATTCCATTTTCCTGCCACCTCATACTTTTACCATTTTTCAGCAGATGGATGACAGTCGAGGCAGCAGCGGAGGTGACAAAGGCAAATCCGAAAGCATGCTGAAAGTCTTGCTGTCCAAGTAGTAGCTGTGTCATCCAAAAAAAAAAAAAAAAAAAAAAGCTCATCCGTTTCTCATCCGTTCGCTCATCTGTGTGGTCCCTCTGTCCCTGTGTAACTTTAATGTGGCCTGCCAGTCAATTTTTGCAGGATGTGATTGTACGCTGTTTTTGGAGCATGTACGCCCACTGAAAGAGATTAAAAAAAGTTGTTGTTGGTTTGTGAGGTTGGTAGCATTGGTTGTTAACTCGTTCAGTCCGATGATGTGCAGTATTTTGTATTCAGCCCTGTTTCACTATTGAACAGTTATAATATAACTTAGGGGGCATGACTTGTAGTGGAAGGGTTAGTGGAGGTTCAGTTTGACCTCTTAAGTTTCCAGTATCTTTCTTAAGATGAATAAAGTTGTCTGGTGGTAGCAGAGTATGAAAATTGTATAATCATAGTAAAGTAGTTAGCACCTTCATTACAGTGATGCCATTTTAAACATTATTATTATTATTATTATTATTATGGATTTTTATGAGTATGGTCATGCCATTATTATTCTTCTTAAACTGTATTTTTTTGCTACTACCAGACCATTATGCTCAGCCTAAGAGGGATTATTTTTTTTAACTCGAGGGGTTACAGTAGATGCAGCCTTCATTACCAGCTTCATTAAGAAGCCTCCATAAGTCTGAGCAGAATCATCTGGCCATAACAAAGACAAAATACGACAACAATCATCGTATTGGAAAGGTTAAAAGCACTCCAGCTGCCTTCGTGGCCATTAATAGTATTATTCAGTAGTCCTGCCACCACTCGAGTCGGTGTCTTGATGATTTGCAACGTGTTTAATTTTTCTTAATTTTAATATGTAGCATTGGTAACTTCCTATATCTGTAAACAAATATTATACAGAATTTGACCTGAATATTTAGATATGAAATTTTTTTGTTATAGTTTCTTTGACCCAAGTGTTACTCATGTTATTTTTTGAAAATACCTGTACCTATTTTAAAGTATATTTTAAATTTACAGTGATGAATTTTGGTAGTTTACACACAGTGGGGGTATGTGAGCTCTTCTAGCAGGTTGAGGGAAGCCAATGTGATGTTTCAATGCCAGAGCAGTCCTGTGATTTAAAACTTTACCAGTACAAAAGGGGGGAATGCTAAAAAGTTAGATGGGTACCCAGGGGTGTGTGCATTGTATTTCCCATACCCACGAGTAATGTGTACATGCGCCCTACCTTGCTTTTACCATTGATTATATTAAGGACATGATTTTCTCCTCTAGATGTACGAAACTCATGATTTACCTCACAATGAGACTTACTGCTGTTCAGCCGAGCGTGCATCTCATTGCTCTAATTTTTATTCTTCTCCGCCCCTTCGTGTTTTATCTGTTAAATAGCACGAACTGGTTGCGAGCCTGAGTTGCGAGATAAAAGAATTGCCGGATGACCTTAGCGGCAGTTGAAGGACTGTCGAGGGCTGGGTGGGGTCCAGGGGGGCTGTCTATAGGGCAGTTGGGTTCAGCCTTATGTGCAATTCTTACCATTGGGTTGTGACTTTCATGTCTAGTGTACAGAGAGATTATTATTATATGCGGAGGGTAACAGTTGGTGTTGTCAGACTGTTGTATACTATTGTTATGAATGTAAGTACCATTAATATAGGTCACTTATATACAGAGCCTTACATACTCAACTCTTCTATACCAAAGGCATTAATGTAGATACACAGTGTACTTGAGGAAACTTCCCTAACCCTTGTATTTCTTTGCACATCACGTTGAATGTTAGGTAGCAGGAGATGTTATTGAGAGTAGAGTAAAAAAATATCATGTTATAATGGTTTATTATTTTTCTATGAGAGAAGTTTTATTGAGCTGTTGTTATTCTACAAAAAAAGAAGCCGAAAGATGTGGGTCAAGTGAAGAGACAATGATTCTGTCGGAACACAGGAGAGGCTGGGGCCAGCCAAAGGGGAACCAAGGGGAAGGAAGGGGAGGTATGAGGGGTCACTGCCAGCCACCTGTGGTTCACTATGCGGCTGGGAACAACTTGCTCATTCATTTAAAACAAAATAAACAGCTACTTGTGGACTGGCCATAAGAGAGTGATGGAAAAGGCGGTGTATGCTTTAGTATTTTGAAATTATGACTGTGCAGAAACCATGAAGAGATATGCACGTAGGTTTTTGAGAGTGACTATACATGGAAAAGTTTAAAAATATGCTTTTGTTTTTCACAGCTGGGGGGTGGAATTGTGACCAACCCTTGAACAGCTATGCGTGGACAGCCACTGAGAGTGATGGTGTGTGTGAAAAAAGTGAAGTGATATTATTTTAGTTTTTCACAACTGGGGGGTGGAATTGTGATTGATCATTCAGATGTAGAGAAGTCTGAATGTGTACCCATCTTCATGAGAAAAATTAATTGCCTGTGTTGTGTGGCTAATGGAGAAGTATGGTTTGTTTTGAACTATCATTCATGTGTTCCTTTTGGAATGCTCAGTAAAGTGTGAAGGACTGGAATGGTGATGTGTGTGTGTGTGTGTGAAGATGGATGGAAAGAAAATTTACCTTGAGTCATACCTAAGTAAGAAACCTTTAATTAACTAAGTAGCAGTTAGAAAAGCCAGAACTACTTGTACTGCCTGAAAAAATCCATAAACACTAAAATGTGAAGTGACTGAACCCAGGCAGGCAAAGGAAAGTGCTCTTACAAAAACAATATAGGAACTTATGAAAAAAACATACAAGTGGCAAAAGACAGTGCAAACCAAAGTGATTTAAGTGTAATTTAAGTGGTGATGCATGGAGAAAGATGAAGTAAGATGACGATGGTGACAGGTGCTGGTCCCAGGAGTTTGTGATATGGATATTTTTGTCAGTGGAAAGCGACATTACTGAAGAAAAAGAAATCCCCTCCCCCTTCCCTCCCAACTTCCTTCTGTAGTCTTCATCTCAGAAGTGACGTAGTTGCTCCCCTATTGACGCTTAGGACAGGAAAAAAAAATAAGAAAGGAGAAAAGTTATAAAAAAAAAAAAAAAGGAAAAAATCTTGTTGAGAGTACATTGATTTATTTTATCAGTCCCCAAACTATAGTTCCTCTGTATACAAGGAGCCTCTGGGATGGCATTTTCCCTGAGCCCAGTTTTTTTGTTTTTTTAATGATTATGATTATTATATTTTTTATCATCATCTTCTCCAATGCTGGCACTCCCAAGATCCGTCAATATTTTGTAGAGTTTCAGCATTTCAGTTGTATGTTTCATTTGGTGAAGTAAGATTTTTGTATATATTTGTAGTGTTTAAGACAAGTAATTATTATGTAACAGTTATTACAGGAGCAGCCACACGGGGAGGACCGCCCCCCCTCCCTCCCTTACCGCGCTCCCCCCTCGTGGTGGCTCGGTCCGCCGTATAGTCTGTATTTTATCATTGGTTTCTTGCAGCTTCATTGGTTTGCATTGGTATGTTCCCTGTACATTGTGTGTGTATAGGCAAGTCTCACCATCATTAAAGCCATGTGGCAAATAAAAGAGAAATGGTGTATGTTGTGCCATTTTCTTTGCTGCATTGACCTTTATACTGAACACTAATGCCACACCATATCAGACTTTACTTCATCAGACCTTGCTTTTACCACACATCTTAACCCTTTGGCTGCACTGTGCTTTTCAGAAGGCATTATTGGTAGCTTGAGGCATGCCCTCCAAAATCATGGCCAGTTTGTTGGTTTTTCTGTGTTTTCGTACAGTGCAAAGCTTATGTTTATGCTTTGGGAGGGCCAGACATGGGGTGAAACAAACTTTGTTTCATGCAGAGGTGGTTATGGCTAGTACTACCTGCCCCGCTGTGTGCTAGTCAGCCATAGCAATGCTCCTGTAACCAGATGCAGGGGGTCTTCCATTTTGTTATATTTGTAAGGAGAAAGATTTACTTGTGTACAAAACTTTATTTTGTGGTTGGGGAGGTGCCCACTATCCACTCATTTGATGTACTGCTGCCTTCAGGTGACACTATACTGAGTAGCAAGCCGAATGGTTTATTGTGAACCAGGGAGGAATACTTGGCTGCCAAGCATAGGGCTAGAAGAGAGGTATACAGGGCGAAGTCTGAGTCACAGAGACTTTTATTTGATAACCTAAATCATGGGGAAAGGAAAAATGATATTTAGGGTGACAAATCAGGTGAAGAGGGATAATCGGGATACTGTAGGTGAGCAGTGTGTGAAGAATGATGAAGGAAGGGTAGTGGTGAACAGTGGAGATATTAAAGATGCATGGAGAGAGCATTATAGCCTGTTGTTGAATGAAGAGTTTGACTGGGACAGGGAATGTTTGGAGCCAGCAGATCCAGTGTTTGGCCCTTGGCCTTTGATTGACGCTGCTACTGTGAGTGAGGCAATAGGCAGGATGCGAGTGGGGAAGGCAGCAGGTGTGTCTGAGTTGACTGCCGAAATGTTGAAGGCCTCAGGAGATATTGGGGTGAGGTTAGTCACTGACCTGATAAATATGATTATATATGAGTGTGTTATTCCAGATGATTGGCTGAAGAGTGTAATTGTAAATGTGTACAAAGGGAAGAGTGATGCCCTGGAAAGAGGAAATTATAGAGGTATAAAGCTCTTAGCTCAGATAATGAAAGTAATGGAGAGGGTTCTAGAAGGTATGATTAGAGAAAGAGTGAATATTGATGAGATGCAGTTTGGGTTTATGCCAGGCAGGGGGACCACTGATGCCATATACATTGTTTGACAGCTTCAGGAAAAATATATTGGAAAGAAAAGGGAACTGTATTTTGTTTTTGTTGATTTGGAAAAGGCCTTTGACAGAGTCCTAGAAAGGGGGTGAAGTGGGCAATGAGAAAGCTTGGGTTGGAAGAGTGGCTGGTTAGGATGGTTATGGCCATGTATGTGGGTGCTCACACCCAGGTAAGGGTGAATGGAGATTTGAGTGATAAGTTTTCTGTGAATATTGGTGTCCAGCAGGGGTCAGTTTTGAGTCCCTTGTTTATCATGGTACTCGAAGCCCTCTCACGTGACTTCAGAAATGGACTGCCATGGGAGATGTTGTATGCTGATGATTTGGTATTGATTGCAGAGAATGAAAAGGAGGCAGAGGAAAGATTTAGGAAGTGGAGAGATGGTATGGGGCACAAGGGCTTAAGGGTAAATGCAGATAAAACAAAAGTGGTGATATCTAGGGTTGGCAGTACAGTCAAAGAAGATGGAGAGTGACTGTGTGCAATTTGCCACAAAAGTGTGGGAAGTAATTCCATCTTGTGCAGTGTTTGTGATAAATGGGTGCACAAGAGATGTAGTGGTATTAGAGGTAGACTGCGAGATAATGCTGATTTTAGGTGTGTGGCGTGTCGGGGAGAGCAGGTGGAGATTGTTAGTTGTGAAAGGATTGAGCTTGCTGGTGAGTCTCTTGAGTGTGTGGAAGAGTTTTGTTATTTGAGAGACATGTTATGTGCTGGAGGTGGGGCTGGAGCTAGCTTGGTTGCTTGGGTGAAAAGTGGTTGGAAGAAGTTCAGGGAGCTGTTGCCTCTCGTGACATTGAGAGGGCTCTTCCTACGTGCTAAGGGGTCTTTGTATGCAGCATGTGTTAGGAGTGTGATGCTGTACGGTAATGAGACCTGGGCAGTAAAGGAAGAGGATATTCGCAGGCTCAAACGTACAGAAATGACAATGATTAGGTGGATGTGCAGTGCATCCCTGCATGCAAGGCCTGAGGGGGCTGGGTTTACGATCGAAGAGTTGAGAGATAGGATGGGACTGGAGCGTATTGGTGTTGTGATGAGGAGAGGTAGATTGAGATGGTTTGCGCATGTGGAAAGGATGGGGGATGATAATTGGGTGCAGAAGGTGAGAGGTGTTAATATTGGGGGAGGGGTTGTGAAGGGTAGACCGAGAAAGACATGGGACAAGGTCATTAAGTGTGACCTCAGGGTTAAGGGACTGAAAAGGGAGGCTGCCACAGATCAAACAGCATGGAGAGCCACCATTAGTTGACCAAGGCCAACGTATGCAAGCACGTTGGAGCCTTCAAAAATTAAATGAAACGAAACAAAACTATATACTTTTCATCTGTAGCACTACACTGGGTGGTAACCAAGTAAACAGATGACATGTGATGGTTTATTGAGTTAAGCTACTTCAACCAGATTGAGCCTGTAAGGCTTTATATCCGAGGGGTGGGTGAAGTTTACTCTCATTATGCCACTCAGGGTAGGTGAGGATGGTCACCTTCACTGTAAATGTTGGAACTGAGTAGCCAAGCTCTGGTCCCGTATGCTCTTGATTGGACACACAAATAGGATTGGGTGAGGGATAGATGAAATTTTATTAATGTAAGTACTTTGAAAAATTTTGAAGTGAAAGTTGTCAGTCTTGCCCAAATTTCACAAATCACAAGCATGGGTTACATCATCAAAGTTTCTTCTTCCACTTCTTTTCTTTATCATATTCATTCCCATTTAGCTGAAGAAAGTCAATTGATAGAGTTAGTATTTATGAATTCTTGGTCTGTGTGTTATATCATACCATAAAAGTACAGACTACCCCTCTTCCTAAGAAAAGGGTTCAAACACATTATGAAGGTGGAAGGGACACACAGGTAAGTGATTTGAATTTACAGAGACATTGAAGAGGTCATGAAGCGACAACTGGGAAAAAATGTCATGATGTGGAGTATACAGTGTCAGCAAAAGAAATCTTCACATCAGACTTGCAGAGGAGATCTGTGCACATAACTGTTTGCACTTGCACAATGGCAATACCCTTGGGTGACCTAGACTGACCATATATCCATCATGTACCTCCTGTCATCCTAGGCAAGCAAGCAGCAGAGCTCTGTGACATGCTGGTGGTCAGAGGGGGATGATGGCGTATGCTTTGTTCAATCCTTATCCCCCTCCCTCCTGCTTGTTGCCACCACCTTATTTTCACTACCAGCAATCAAAAGTCTTCAAGAAGCCGACAGGAGAGGGGAATGCCTGTGCTTTGATGCTGTTGGGGCAAGTTATATCTAAGTAGCCGATGACATTGGTAAGACTGGCAGTTTATGGGCTGCAGGTGAGGGCATCATTCCCACTAGGCATGTTACCTGGGTCAAAAAAAAAAAAAAAAAAAAAGTGGAATAAAGAGGAAGATTTCCCTGAGGACTGACGAGCCCATAAACTTTTAAGAACTATCCAGTTCAAATGTCAGTCCTCAAGGGAGTCTTTTGTCTTGCCTCCAGAGCCCTCCTTTCTCCCAGGTACTGTGTTTGATGGGAGGAGTGCCACTGCCTCCTCCAGCTGATAAACAGCTGGCGTCATACACTGATGCCACAGAAACATAGATAACAGACTTAACCTGCTTCAACAGAAGCATCAAAGCATGGGCCTTCTCCTTTCCTTCAGCTTCTTACAACCCACTCATGAGTGCTGCTGGTGATTTAATAGGATAGTGGCAAAAATTGTAAGCGAGGGATTGATGACCAAGGTTTGAGCAAAACACACAACATCCTTCCCCATCCGAACTAATGGAATGTCACTGAGCTCCACTATTTGCTTATCTAGGACATGAGAGGAACATAACTACGTGACATATAATCAGTCTAGATTGACCATAGGTATGGTTGTGGTGCAAATGGAAACAAAACTTATACAGATCCCCTTTGGGACTTTGATTTTTTTTTTTTTTTTTTCAGCCTCTGTAGTATATTGTGATGGTCAGTGTCCCTTGTAGAGTTAGAAGCAGCATGTCTGTAACACATTGAGGCTGGAGAGGTCTTTTTATATTTTTTGCTATTTCCTAGCAGTATTATTCAGCTTTGCACAGATTTTTTAAGTTGCCGAGGGTAGGTATAGCATTAACTTTTTTTTTTTTCTCATCTGGTAGCAAGAAGAAGCTAACAAGAACATTATACGGATTCAAAGTGTAAACATTATGGCACAGATTGTCGTATTAGCTGTCAAGTTACGGTTCCGTTTGTAACAGAACAGAAAGCAAGAAGGTTGGAGGCGACGAGTACTGTTGTTTCAATATGGCGAACGGTTACACATTCGGCTCGGAAACAGCCTCTCCCTGTTACAGAAGTAAGTGATCTCTTTCGCTAATTATAACTGTATCCCTACATCATATCTTTGATATATTGCATAAAGAATTATCTGAAAATATGACAGAATTTTTCCAAATACGTCAATAAATCTTTATTAAGACGTATTAAATGCTTGAAGATTTTTATTAAACTCGCACTGTTTGTTTTCATTGCTTCCCGTTCCGGTAGCCTCAGCGCCATGTTCTCAAGTAAGATCTCTCGTATTTATGGACTTTTTTCTCTGTTTCTGTACCTTTAAACAGGTGTGAGTACTATTGTCCATTACAGTAGTTCTGGGGAATATATTGGTGGTATTTTATCTTTGAATGGTCGTGTAGTGTTTTGAGAACTGGATGAAACCAATGGTAGGCCTATACTAGGCAAGTAAGCTTGTGTCCCTATCAGATTGTACTTATACTTTTGATGTTGGAGAGGGACACCTTCATGTGCTGACACAGATATTATCGCGAAATGGATTAGCCTGGTTATATAAACGTCCCACAGTCCCTCTCTGATCCCCCAAAAGGAGGATGGTGGACGACATGACAACTTGGGCCGGCCAGTTGGTAAATTTTTACAACATGCCAATACACCCCTCAGGTTGTGCAGTATATTTTTCTTTTAGCTAGATTTTGGTGAGATCTGAGTGATTTTGACCATCATTTTTGTCAGAAATGCTGCATTTTGTCTCTTTTCCAGTCATCAATTTTGACTGGATGAGGAGGTGAAAATGAAGCATTCTGATAAAAGACGAAGGCAAAAATCACTCAAATCGCATCGAAAACCACCAGAAAAATATACTGCACAACAGGTTAACCTAACCTAACAGACCTAACCTAACCTAACCTGCTGCAGTGGAGTGCATACCTTAGAGATGTGATGGTTCAGGACGAGGGTCGTCTAGGTAGTCGTCATCTTCCTGGGGTTGACCTAGTGGTAGTGCATTAACAGCACCAGGTCGTCTACATGGCCGATCTGATTGTGGCAGATATAGTAGGGCTGCAGCAACGGGAAAGTGGTGTAGCGTCTGGTCAGCGTTCGTGTGAAGGAACACATACCTTGAAAAGTACTGTTCAAAGTACTCAGTCCGCAGTCCTGGACACTTAGACCATTCCTTCACGTCACGCCAAAGTCTTTCTATTGTCTGGGTATTGATGGTTGGGTCATTAGGGCCCACAAATGCCACGCTGTGGTTGATAACATGATGTGTGTGTACACCTGGTCCGCCAGCAGTCAATAGGCAGCCCAACCATCACTGTTGATGATGCTCCCTGGCCCAATGAACTTCTTGATAATAGGTACAAGGGTTGCCTCATCCTAAGTACTTGATCCCCTTGCTCTAAAGAGGCCAAGAAAAACTTCTTGTTGACCCTGTCAGTGCCTCCTAAAACCCACATGTCCCTTAGGCTTCTCCCACAATTATACTATACTCTCACAAAAAATGCCTTGTCAATCTTGACGACAGTGTTAGGTTCCCAGATGGGTGGCAGGTTCTGTAGCCACAAAAGGGTAACCTCATAGCAAAAGCTTCGCCAGTCCACACTCAATTTCGTTGACCACTTCAGACATGTGACGATGACATTGTGGTTCCAGAATTTCTGAATCCAGTGATCTTTTAACAATATTTCCCAATCTGGAAAGTGAGTGTTGTCCAAAAAAAATTCCTTTATAGCCGGAAAGACAATAACTACACTGCTTCCGTTTCTTGGTTTTTGCATATGTCTTGTACTGTCCACAGTACCATTCGATTTTGTCTTTTCTAAATTTGCAAGGTTCCAGACACTCAGGGCAAGTAACACAGGAAGGTAATACACCATGTTTTTGCAAAAACTCAGCGGCTTCCTCTGGTTCCAAGTGGAAACACTTAATGACATCACACTAGGTGCACAGATCACGTCCTACTTCGTTGGAAGCCATAGCAAGAAGGATTTGAATCACCTACCCAGAAGGAATCAAAGAGCACGCTTCAAACTGATTGGCAGATACCATCACGTGACCAAAAGTTTATTTGTTTGTTTTTTTAATTGCAAAGAGGAAGGAACCAAAGACCATTGGCCCGCAAACTGCTGCTTCCAAGAAAAAAGCAAAAACAATACAAAAGAGCCAAATTCAAGATCTGTTCATTTCGAGATGCTTGGACACACTGTGTTTGAAAGACTGGAGATCATAGGAAATACAAACAGAGGAAGACATTTCCAGAGTTGATCAGTTGCATAAATAAAGGACTGGGAGTAATGGTTAACTCTTGCAGTAGAGGGTTGGACAGAATAGGGAGGGGAGTTTGTTGCTAGACGGGTGCTATGTGCCCATCATAGAGGTGGAGGGATGCAGGCAGACAGTTCAGAGGAGCAGTGACCATTGAAGTAGTGATAGAAAAGAGATAAAGATGCAGCAGTGCAGCAAAGAGACAAGAGGTTGAAGGGAGCCAGTAAGAGGAGGAGAGTTAATGAGATGAAAAGCTTCTGACTCCCCCCTATTTAGTAGAGCTGTATATGGGGAGCCTCCCCACATGAGAGTTGTACTCTAAACAGGGGCAAATAAAACCTGTGTATAAAGTCAACAACTGTGCAGGGGTAAAAAAGGTTCGGAGTCGGCTTAGTGCACCTAATCTTTTGGAAGCAGATTTCACAAGAGATGTAATATGTTCTTTCCAAGAGAAATCCCGAGTGAATGAAACCCCAAGCATGTCCAGGGATGATGCAGGATTGAGCTGGACATTATTAAACAGTAGTGGGTACTTCTGTGGAAGAGATTAATGGGTTGATAAGTGTAAGAACTGAGTCTTTGATTCATTAAAAACAACAAGATTATTTTTTACCCCAGTTAGAGATACGAGCCAAGTCAGACATTAGGTGTGCCATAGCCTCATCCCTTGTTTGTTGAAGTAACTGCTGAGATGGATGTTGCGGGAACCAAATGGAAAGGTGAAGGGTGGAATCATCAGCGTACGAGTGGATAGGGATAGATGACCAGCTTAGAAGGTCATTGATGAATAAAAGGAAGAGAGTTGGTGATAGGACAGAGCCCTGAGGAACACTACTGTTGATAGATCTAGGAGAAGAACGATGGTCGTCTACAACAGCGGCTATAGGACAACCAGAAAGGAAGCTAGAGATGAAGGCACAGATAGGAGGACAGAAACTGTAAGAGGGCAGTTTGGAAATTAAAGATTTATGCCAGACTCGATCGAAAGCCTTTGAGATGTCAGGTTCAATGGCAAGGCTTTCGCCAAAGTCCTGAAAGGAGGATAACCAGGAGTCTGAAAGGTAGGCGAGAAGATCACCAGTGGAGCGTCCCTGACGGAACCCATACTGACGATCAGAAAGAAGATTGTGATGGGAAAGATGCTTTAAAATTTTTCTGTTAAGAATAGACTCAAGTACTTTTGAGACACAGGACGTTAAAGCTATTGGACGATAGTTAGAGGGTTGGGAAAGGTCACCCTTCTTTGGGACTGGCTGAATGAGAGCAAACGTCCAGCAAGAAGGAAAGGTACAAGTTGACAGACAAAGGTGAAAGTGTTTACCTAGGCAGGGTGTAAGCACAAGCACAGTTCTTGAGGACAACAGGAGGGACTCCATCAAGCCCATATGCCTTGTTAGTATTGAGGCAAGTGATGGCAGGAAATACATCAGCTGAAGAAATATTAATGTCAGCCATGAGGAAGTCAGAGGGGGGGGGAAGTGATGGAGGAAGAGCACCGGAATCGTCTAAGGTGGAATTGGAGGAGAAAGTCTGAGCGAAGAGATCTGCTTTGTCAGTAGAAGAAATAGCTACAGAGTAGAAAAGAGGAAGGAAGGATGATGGGGTAAAGTTGTTAGAAATGTTTTTGGCAAGGTGCCAGAAGGAGTGGACGAATTCAATTTGGAGAGGTGAGAACATTTAGTGCGGATGAAATTATTTTTAGCAGAGCGAGGAACAGACTTAGCATGATTCCAGGCAAAAACATAAGAAAGATATGATTCAGGGGTGGGTTGGCTCCAGTACCTTTTATAGGCCCTCTCCTTGTTGCGAACAGCATTA
Source organism: Birgus latro (assembly GCA_018397915.1). Taxonomy (NCBI): domain Eukaryota; kingdom Metazoa; phylum Arthropoda; class Malacostraca; order Decapoda; family Coenobitidae; genus Birgus; species Birgus latro. The sequence continues at coordinate 15,808 of JAGKTI010013006.1, forward strand.
GAACAAGCGTGATTAAACCAAGGCTTTCTTGCATTAGATAAAGGATATGAGAAAGGAATGTATGCTTCCATGCCCGAGAGAATAACCTCTGTAATGTGTAAGGCACATGCAGATGGCTCCCAGCCATGGAAGCAATAATCATCCTAGGGAATATCAAAGAAGTGCTGCCTGATGGCCTCCCAATCTGTAGCTCCAAAGTGCCACACATGACGTTTCTTTGGAACGTCCATAGGCCGCACCGGAGTGATAGGACAGGTTAAGGTAATAAGGTTATGATCGGAGGAGCCCGAAAAGTTTAACAGTGTAAGCAGAAGGATTAGTTGTAAGGAAGAGGCCAAGTATGTTGGAGCTCTCTCCAAGGCGGTCAGGGATAGAAAACAAATAGGCTTGTTCACCAGGTGGATCATTGAAAGGAGAGGAGAGCCAAAGGTGGTGGTGGTGAACATTGAAATCTCTTAGAATGGAGATTTCAGAGAAAGGAGAAATGGATAGAATGTGTTCCATCGTAGAAGTATGATAGTCGAAGTATTTTTGATGGTCAGTAGAATTAGGCGATAAGTAAACAGCGCAGATATATTTAGTCAGAGAATGACAAGAGAGCTGAAGCCAGAGAGTAGAGAATTCAGAAGAATCAAGTTCAGGAACACGAGAGCAAGATAGGTCGTTGCGTACATATACACATCAGCCATCTTTGACTTTAAAATGAGTATAGAGAAAGTAGGAGGATACAGAAAAGGGTTTGCTGTCAGTTGCCTCAGACAGCTGAGTCTCTGTTAAGAAGAGAAGGTGAGGTTTAGAGGAGAAAAGGTGGTGTTCCACAGAAAGAAAGTTAGAAGAAAGGCCGCGAATGTTGCAGAAATGAAGAAGTAGTGAGTCAGACAGTGGTTCCAGGCATGTAGAGTCATCACTGGGAGAGAGGCAGATGGTGGGGGTGCAGATGGTGGGGGGATTTATGTTCCCCCCCATCCCCTTGTGGACGCCGAGGCACGATTAGATAATGCCATTTTTCTTTAATTTTGAAAAGGTAGTATAGTGTGTACTGTGCATGTTGAATAGTGTAGACAGTTAGAGAAACTTGTATTGGAGAGCATGCTGGCCTACTCTTCGTGTAACTGAAACACTGAAAAAGTTCACGAAGGGGGATGGTCAGGAGCTAGTCCTGAGGGCCGATGAAACAGGAGCTCCAGCTCTCCCTGTCATCATATGCCTATGAGTGGCTGAAACAGACATAGACGATGCATGCACAGTAGACAGAAGGAGAAACACACGTATGAATGCATGCATTTTTTTACATGGACTGTCAGAGTCAAGATACAAGGTATGGTATTTAGGTAAATTTTTATTAAATTCAATACGGTATCTCTGTAAATATCGATTTGTGAATGGGGTTATGGGGTCCATTAGCATTCTTAGGTATCATACTATGAGTTTATGGTGGTAATATCCCAGAATTGCATATTGGCAAGATGTAAAATAATACTGGCAAATCATAGCACTTATTGTAAAAGGGGAAAAAAAAAAGAAAATAAATACATTAATATTGTACTATTAATCAGTTGTTGGAGCTCAGCTTTCAAGAGCAAAATAATACATCATTGGAGAGAAATGGTAAAATTTTAGGAGTGATTGGGGTTGAATGCTTCTGGCTTTTGGTTCCTACTTAAAAAAAAAAAAAAAAAAAAAAGCTGGTGGTTCTCATTGGTTTGTGGCTGGTTAACATTTATGACAGGACTGAATAATCTAGTCCCACACCTGTACTTTCCTGATGGGGAGTCAGAAAAACACCAAACAAAAATTTTATTGGTCATGCATGCCATGACAGTGCAAAATTGTTGGAAATCGTGTGCGGCAGTTGTGCAAAATTGTCGGAAATTGTGTGCAACATGATGGTGCAAAATTGTTGGAAATCATGCACAATGTGAAGGTGCAAAATTGTTGGAAATCATGCACAGCATGATGGTGTAAAATTGTTGGAAACCATGCACGACGTGATGGTGCATCTCAGCTGGTTTCCGCTAACAGTGATGGTGCAGTGTGTGCGATTTCTGATGGCTTTGAGGGATTCAAAGATTAGGCCTTACTCTAAGAGATATATAATCCCAGGGGAGGCGGTAGCTCGATCGGTAGAGAGTTGGCTCGCAGTCCCGTGGGACCCAGGTTCGAATCCTCGCTGGTGCAGGGAACAGTTTAGGGATTTGAATTTCATTAAATCAGGCTTTACTGATCTACCAGAAGACCCGCCGACATGTCGTAAAAATAACCCCGCTAATACCAATACACCAGTCCTGTATGAGACAGCCCTAGCATGTATTCAATATGGACGGTGGGTGTTAAGCGCCGAAGTGGTGACATGTAGAGGTGTATGGTATGTAGGAGGACGCTTGGGCCATGATTGCAAACTGTAAACCCAATGTCCGAAGCGGGAAACAAAAAAAAAAAAAAAAAAGGTGATGGAGATCATTCCATGCATTCTTTACCCTTGCACAGTTGTTGACTTTATATAGGGATTTTATCAGTGTGATTCTGTGTGTGAAATCTGTCGACATACAGCGCATTTCAGTAAGGTGGAGTCAAAGGCTTTTCGTCTCACTAGCTTTTCTCCTCTTACTGGCTTTCTTCAGTCTTGTCCCTGCTGCACAGTTGCATCTTTATCTCTTTTCTGTTGCTACTTCAGTGGTCACTGCTGCTCTGAACAGTCTTCTTGCATCTTTCCACCACTATGGCAGGTGCGTAGCACCCGTCTAGCAGTAAACTGTCATCCCTTTTCTGTCCAACTCTAACACAAGAGTTAACCGTTACTCCCAATCCTTCATGTATGCAACAGGTCAACTCGGGATGTGGTTTCCTCTGTCTGTATTTCATGCTGCCAATAACCTCCAGTCTTGTAAACACAGTATGTCTAGGCATCTGGAAATAACAGATCTTGATTTTTTTTTTTTTTTTTTTTTTAAAGGAACGATCTTGTGGGCTTCTAGCCTTTTGTGCCGTCTTCATTGATATAGATTTTCCCATCATCCATGATGGACCGTATTTTATCCTTGACTTTAGTTTTGCGTTGTATGTAGCTGTAAAACAGCCTCGGTTGATAGGTACTTTTATTTATAATGTCTTCCTCAAACTGCCTTTGAGCATTTCTCCTTATCCTTGTACCGTATAATCATTTCTTGCCTGCTTGTAGTTGTTTTGTGTCCTCTCGCTTTTATGTTGTCTGTATCTAGTCCAAAGCAAATCTCTTATGCTTTTGTACATTTGGTATTAAACCTTTTTTTTTTATCCATATTTCTGATTCTTTGTGCTGTGGGATATACTTTTGGACTCCTGTTTCATAAATTTCACAGAATTCTCCATATGTAACATTTATATGTTGTCCTCTAAGTTTCTTTTGCCAGTCTTTTTCTATAAAATACTTTAGGTCATGATAATTGCTCTTTTTGTAGTTTAGCCTTTTTTTAAATTTTCATTATCGCTAACAATATCATATGTTATCTAATACTGCATTGTCGCTTTTGCCGAAAGGAGGGTGATAAATTATGTTGTCAATTTCATTTTCTTGTCTAGTAAATATCTATCTATCTATCTATTGCCAGACGCCTTAATCCCATACTGGGTGGCCACAAACAAATTGCCTTCATGTCGCTCTGCCCCCCGCCATTTCACTGCCCTGCTCCCAGCTCACACACCCCCTCTCTCATATTTCTCTCCATCCCTCCATCTCATCCTCGGCCTCCGCCTCCCTCTCCCCACCTCCACCTCACTCACATACACTCTTCTTGTCAGTCTCTCACTCTCCAACCTTTCCACATGCCCAAACCACCTCAAAGTGTTTCTCTTAACGCTTCCTATCACATCCACATCCACACCACAACGCTCCTTCACATCCTCATTTGTCAGTCTGTCTCTCCATGTGACTCCACATGTGCCTCTCAAATAACTCATTTCCACTGCTCTCACTCTTGACTTCCATCCCTCCAATAGGGTCCAAGCTTCACTTCCATATGTTAGAGTTGGTATCACAATACTGTCATGTAGCAGCTTTTTCACTTCCATGCACACTTCTCTGTTTCTCATCACTGCTTTCAAGGAACCAGCAGCCTTTCTTCCCTGCTGCACACTTTCAAGCACTTCACCACCCAGACTTCCATCCTTACTCATCACACTACCCAAGTACTTAAATGCACTCACATTCTCCATATCCTCCCCATCCAATCTCACTGTACATTCACTGACTTCACTTCTCTCGAAGACCATCACTTTACCCTTCCCTACATTCACCTTTAGATTCCGTTTCTTACACACTCCCAAACTCACCTACCAAGCCTTGCAGCTCCCCTTCGTCTTCACTCAGCAACACAGTATCGTCTGCAAACAACAGTACAGGGAGTTTCGTGCAAACAACAGTACAGGGAGTTTCGAAACACTGCCCTCTCTCACTTGGGCCGCTCCAACATCCACTGCCCGACCCTGTATCTTTTTTATAACCCAGTCCATATACAGATTGAACAACCATGGAGACATGACACATCCTTGTTTCAATCCAACCTTCAAATGGAAAAATTCACATAGTTTGCCATCCACACGCACTGCAGCCTTAGCACCCTCATACATACTCTTCACGGCCTTCAGCAATTTCCCATCTACTCCATATATTCTTAATACTTTCCACAATCCTTGTCTATCCACCCTGTCATATATCTAAGGATGAATATCTGATCTACACAACCTCTTCCCTTCTTAAAACCTCCCTGTTCTTCTCCAACTAATTCCTCTGTTATTTCCCTAACTCTGTCAATAAGTATCGTACCATATACTTTTCCTGTTACACTAAGAAGGCAAATGCCCCTATGATTACCACACACTTTTCCCCCTTTTACTTTGTACAGAGGAATAATTATACCTGACTTCCAATCCTCCGGGACTCTACCTTCCTCCCAGGCCAGTCTGCACACCTTCCACATCCATTGTATTACTATCTCTCCCCCATGCTTCAGCATTTCACAACACACTCCATCAATTCCTGGGGCTTTCCCCATTTGAACTTTCTTCATTGCTTCCACCACTTTCATCCTACTGATTTCTTCCTCTCTTCTCACAACCCTCCTTCTCCCATCCATTCCCCAGCCACTTATACTTGCCTTACTTTCATTCTCTATGTTCAACAATTCATTAAAGTGTTCTCTCCATCTGTTCACTTTTTATCCCTTCTCCAGTAGTAATCTGCCATTTTTATCTTTCACACCCCAGCTAATTTCATTGGCACCCTGTCTAACTCTCTTTATCTCTTTCCAGAACATTTTCTTACATTCCCTCCACTTTGCACTCAAATTCCTTCCAAATTCCTCATCCACTCTCTTCTTACTCCCGCTTACTAATCTTTTCACCTATCTCCTCCTCTCTGCGTATAACTCTCTCTTCTGTCTCTCAACTTCTTTGACGCCTCTGTTCTTCATCTACTCATTATATGCTTTCTTCTTTTGTGCCACAGCCTCTCTCACCTCATCAGTCCACCATGCTGTTCCCTGAACCCCTTTTCGTCTTCTCTTCACCGTATATACAACCTCACATGCTGCACAGATTTCTCCTGTGAATATCTTGCACACACCTTCCACGTCCCCCATCTGCTCCAATCTATGTTTACCCAGTTGCTCCTCCACTTCCCTTTTATATTCAGCCTTTATTCCATCCTCTTGTAACTTTTCTACCCTCCTTGTTAGAATTACTTCCTCCTGTCCTTCCCTTCTTCTCTTCCTCCATTTTGTTTGGACCTTGATTCTGACCGCAACCAAGTAGTGGTCAGAAAGTCCACTCTCCCAACCTCTATATACTCTTGCATCCATTACACATCTTCTTATCTTTTCATCCACACACAGACATAGTCAGTCATTGCCTTCCGTTCTCTCAGTTCACCATCCACCCTTCTCATCACTCACCATGTATACCTATGGATCATTTCGTGCCTGAGGAGGGTATTAGCTATCACCAACCCCCTCCCAGCACAAATGTCCACTAAAGCACTGCCATTCTCATCCATCTTTGCAGGCACACCCCACTCACCAACCACTCCATCCACCTTCACATTCCCTACTTTTCCATTCATATCTCCAATCAAACACACTCTTTCGTTCCTTTCAAACTTTTCCAAGCACGCTTCCACATTTGCCCAGAACTCTTCTCTCACTGTACTTACACAATCTTGCATTGGCACATACACGCACACAATCGCCCACATTTGTAGTCCAACTTTCACTCTTATCCACACAATCCATGAGCCAACTGATCCATACTCTCTTATATTCTCCTTCCATCTGTTACTCACAGCAATACACACTCCTTCTTTTGCCCTCTCATTCTTACCTACTCCTGTGCATATACCCCATCCATACTCCCATTTTCTCACACTCTCACCTTTCCATTTAGTTTCAGTTGGTCAACATATATCCACTTTCGCACCCTCAAGCACCTGTACAATCTCTCTTTCTTTCACCTCATCATTTATACCCCTTACATTCCAGGTTGCAATCCGTAACAAGTCCTTTGTCTGGTCCTTTGTCTTCAGATTTTGGTCAGTCCCAGTTCGAGGCTTCTTGTTCGTATTTTTAGTTAGTTGTTTTACAGGGTGGGGCACTAACCCACCACCAACCCTTTTAGTTGCCTCATACGACAAGCAGGGATACTCGGGGAGAATTCTTGAAAACCACCCAACCCCCAGGGGGTACATAAATACTGTAAATTTAACTTTTGTCCTACATTATATATCAGCTAATACAATGAAATTAGTGTCTCTTTACTTCAAATAAAATATCAAGTTAAAATAGTGGTATGTCCCAACTCATCTCATCATGTCAGGTGTGGGCCAAATGTACTTTCACTAACAGTGTACAAAATGGGTTTGGACAAAAATGTTGAAACTTGGTATGATTACTCTGTCATATATGATGGTACTCTTACTGCAGTATGAAACAAATATATAGTTTTTGTTGGGGAACAAAATATATACTTACATGACCCAACTCAGCCCACTCGACGCTATATAAAGTTGCTTAGGAAAAGGTGCTGAGAGACCTTGTAAGTCCAAAAATAATATGACCCAAGGTGTTCTTCATACAAATTTTCATAAGTTGGAGGGAGAGCAGCATGATGGCAGAGGACAGGGCAGCTTTGAGACTCAGGGTTTAGGCAATTATTATTATAATTATTATTATTACATTTTTATTATTATTACTGTCTATTATTATTGTTATTATTATAACTTATTTTTATTATTATTATTTTTATTATTATTTCCAGTGCTGCTCTTGGGGCAACATAGGATTGTATGATGGATGGATGGATTATTATTATTATTATTATTATTATTATTATTATTATTATTATCTTCATACATTACTGGGTATGTTCAAAGATAGATAAGTAGATAGATAGAAGCCTATTAAAGTAGCATTTCTCCCTATGAAGTAGAGTTGCCACTTTCCCCAAGCTGTAGTAATAATAGCAGTAGTAGCAGTGGTAATAGTAATTGTTGTAGTAGTAATCCCAGGCTCATCTGAAACGGGAACCCCGTGGACTGCAGGCACGAAGTTACCATCTGCTGCAGTCCACCATCATCCTTCCTGGTAATGAGGAAGTAACGATGGACAGTAACCAGGAAACTGAGCCAGATAAATAACCAGGAAATTGAGCCCGATAAATAACCAGGGAGTTGAGCCAGGGAAATAACCAGGGAATTGAGCCAGGGAAATAACCACTAAACCTGGAAATTGATCCAGACGAATAACCAGGAAATTGAGCCAGATAATTACCAGGGAATTGAGCCAGATAAATAACCAGGAAATTGAGCCAGATAAATAACCAGGAAATTGAGCCAGATAAATAGCCAGGGAATTGAGCCAGATAGATAGCCAGGGAATTGAGCCAGATAAAT
>JAGKTI010013007.1:0-23725 GCA_018397915.1 Birgus latro
AACTGCTGAGATGGACGTTGCGGGAACCGAATGGAAAGGTGAAGGGTGGAATCATCAGCATATGAGTGGATAGGGTTAGATGTACAGCTTAGAAGGTCATTGATGAATAAAAGGAAGAGAGTAGGTGATAGGACAGAACCCTGAGGAACACCACTGTTGATAGGTCTAGGAGAGGAACGATGGCCATCTACAACAGCAGCTATAGAACGACCAGAAAGGAAGCTAGAGATGAAGGCACTGATAGAAGGATAGAAACCGTAGGAGGGCAGTTTGGAAATTAAAGATTTATGCCAGACTCGATCGAAAGCCTTTGAGATGTCAAGTGCAATGACAAAGCTTTCGCCAAAGTCCCGAAGGGAGGATGACCAAGAGTCTGAAAGGCAGGTGAGAAGATCGCCAGTGGAGCGTCCCTGACGGAACCCATACTGACGATCAGAAAGAAGGCTGTGACAGGAAAGGTGCTTTAAAATTTTTCTGTTAAGAATTGACTCGAAAACTTTTGATACGCAGGATGTTAAAGCAATTGGACGATAGTTAGAGGGTTGGGAATGGTCACCCTTCTTTGGGACTGGCTGAATGAGAGCAAACTTCCAGCAAGAAGGAAAGGTACAAGTTGAGAGACAAAGGCGAAAGAGTTTACCTAGGCAGGGTGTAAGCACAGAAGCACAGTTTTTGAGGACAACAGGAGGGACTCCATCAGGACCGTATGCCTTTTTAGTATTGAGGCCAGTAATGGCAGAGAACACATCAGCTGAAGAAATTTTAATGTCAGACAATAGGAAGTCAGAGGGGGGAAGTGATGGAGGAATAGCACCGGAATCGTCTAAGGTGGAATTGGAGGAGAAAGTCTGGGCAAAGAGATCTGCTTTATCAGTAGAAGAAATAGCTACAGAGCCATCAGAGTAGAAAAGAGGAGGGAAGGATGATGAGGTAAAGTTGTTAGAAAGGTTTTTGGCAATGTGCCAGAAGGAGCGAGAAGAGTTCGAGTTGGAGAGTTGGGAACATTTAGCACGGATAAAATTGTTTTTAGCAGAGCGAAGAACAGACTTAGCACGATTCCGGGCAGAAATATATAAAAGGTGTGATTCAGGGGTGGGTTGGCTCCGGTACCTCTTATAGGCCCTCTCCTTGTTGCGGACAGCATTAGAACAAGCGTGATTAAACCAAGGCTTTCTTGCATTAGTCAGAGGATATGAGAAAGGAATGTATGCTTCCATGCCTGAGAGAATAACCTCCGTAACGCACAAGGCACACTCAGATGGCTCCCGGCCATGGAAGCAATAATCATTCCATGGAAAATCAAAGAAGTACTGCTTGAGGGCCTCCCAATCTGCAGCTCCAAAGTGCCACAGGTGGCGTTTCTTTGGAGGGTCCACAGGCCGTACTGGAGCGATTGGACATGTTAAGGTAATAAGATTGTGATCGGAGGAGCCCAACGGAGAGAAAAGATGAACAGTGTAAGCAGAAGAGTAGATGGATGTGTAGTGCTTCTCTTAATGACTGGATGAATATTCTCAGTCTGTATTTAACTTCTGACCCCTAGTCTTCAAAATTCTGTGCATACAGGTTTATGTTGAAATGAATGATTCCTAAATTTGACAGTACTTTTTTAGTTTTTCTTGGAAAGGATAACTTAATAGACTTGCATCTTTTGGTCCTTTCTTTGGTACATAAAAATAAGGTATAGTTGTAAATGAGAAGCTGAGAAATGGGCTGGGAATTGAAACAGTTGATGCTGTTATGTGAAAAGGGAGATTGAGGTGGTTTGGACATGTAGGAAAGTGGAGGATGAATTATGAGTGAAAAGATAAATGGGTGAATGTGGAAGTTAGAGCACCAAAACCTAGACATAAGAAGACATGGGATGAGGTCCTTCAGAATGACCTGTCCTAACCCTTATCCTAACTGCTGCTTAACAAATCAGACGTGATAAAATCTGACAAAATTTTTAATGGCCGATATATCAAAAAGACACGTCGTAGAGTGAGAGTTGAAATTTTTTCTCCCTGTCACTCTCTATCTTATTCTGAACCAATCCTAACCCTAGTACCAGCATCCACCAGCCTAACTGAGCATAAGTTAAACCATTATGATCAGTATCTTGGAAACGGTGTGTTGTAGAGTGAATCTGATGAAATATGTTACCCCAAGAGCTCCTACTTCCATCCCCTGTAACCATTTTGTAAGCAGTTCTAACTTTTGCCATAACCCTAATGGCTCCTAACTCTCCTTACTGAACCTAACCAATGCTCTGTTCTTGGTACCACCGGATTACTATACACGATCTCATCTGGCAGACCTCTTACTTTCAATATCATGTCTGTCTCAACCTTCATACTGCCACTAGGAAAAAGACACTGGTTAGTGTTGAGGTGCTGCTGTGGTTTGTTTTTCATGTGTACATTGAAGCATTCCACTAGGTCAGCTTTTTGTTCTCCAACAGAAAGGACTTACTTCCAGCTAATAGAAACCATCTGATATAGTTTTACTTGGTACACAGCTCAATAATCTGAGTTTCTATGAATCCTTGTTTGGGCCTTAATGCTTTCACTCAAACACTTGCCATATACAGTGAATTGGACCAGAACTGCAACCTACACTCTTGGCTAGTTTGAGCACTCTGTCCAGGTATTGTGCATTGAGTTGTGCATATGTCACATACCTCAAGTGTGACCTTGGCTCTGACATTGTTTGTACCAATGCAGACCCTTCAGTAATGAGTGTATGTCAAGTTTCCAGTACTTTCTTGATGTAGTCCATCATAATTTCCTCCTAGTTTATGGTGGAAATCACTTTTCATGCAGGTGTTCACATTGCCATATCTGTGACTAGACTCTGGGGACCAAGGGCATTTTTGAAGGGCATCACTCTGGTAAAGAGTACATGCATCTGAGAGTTCTGTGCATGAAGTCGCATATATATCTGTTCATCATTCATTCTGACTGATTTCTTCCTGACTTTCACCTTCTGCATGTCAGACATTTTCAGAATGTTGGCCTGTTACATTGGGTCAGTCACTTTATTGTCCAGAGCTCCAAGAATGCTGTTCTTAGTGTTTGGTGATGCAGTGACACCTGTGGCTCTATTACCAATTTGTCTGGTTGCTCAGACTGAAAGGGTCAGTGTAGGAACTGACAAACATTACCTTCTGTTTTGAAATATTATCATTCCATTTCTTTACTGGTGACTCAGTCATTGAGTGGTGTCTTGCTTGGCATTGCCTATAAACTATGGAGATTTTCCTGGAATTTTGAAGCATATAGAGCTGTTATTGGCCTTACCATGGAACTAGTGATTTTTCACAGAGGGTGAATCGTATGATCCCCTCTCCACCTTTCAGGTTCTTGTTTTCTGTAGTCTCAAGGGCACAGTCTATCCACACTAAATTGACCATCAGTGTGCTTGGTAACAAAGTTGCTGATATGAAATTCTTCCTGGATAATTAAAGGGAGGTCCTTCATACTCAAGACCGATGCATGGAGGTAGTGAGCGTAGTTCATTTGGTTTGCTGCAAACAACAGAGGCAAGAATACAGCTGTGGAAGACTGGCATACCTCTTGGTGCCTTGTACTAGAGGAGCTTATGAAGTTTCAGAGGCAGTGTCACTCTGTAGTGGAACCACAGCTGAAATGTTGGAAACTTATTCAGGGGAGGTTGAAGTGAAAGGGTTGTTCATGTTTCAAAAATGGCACATTGTAGAGCAAAATGGATGAAGTTTGCATTCAAATCCCATCCCTTTTCACCATTTTCTAAGTAATCCTAACCTCTTCATGCCCAAATCCTAACAGCTCCTAACTCTCCTGACCAAACCTAACCGATCTTTTCCTGCTACTATCAGTTTACTTTAATTTGGCCCAGTCAAGAATGGCTGAATTGAAAAGGTTGTGGTCCCAAGCTTAACTGAACAAGAACTCACTGGACTGCAGGCTGTCACTGCCTTTTTCCTGCAGTCCACCAGCTTTAGTTTGGGGGATTAGGTGGGAGTTCAGGATGTTTGTACAGCCAGACAGCAAAGCTGCCAGATTGTATCAGTGCCTCCACATGAAGGCAACCCTCTCCAACTGGGAACAGGTCTGTCACAAGCAAACTAAAGCCTGACAGTATAACAAATGAGCCTCCCAGGTGATAACTGTAAATCCCCTTAGACTTTAAAATTACTTACTTGCAGAATGGTAGTATTTCTACCAGGTCTCTTGTACTGTCACTGAGCTTATTGAAATAAAGCTTCAAAAGGCTGGATGTCTGGACCAAGTTAAGGTGAAAGAAGTATAGTACAGCTTTTGAAAGTAAACACTAGAATATGATGCTAGTCATGAAATAGTGTTATGGAAAGGATGTTGAGCCATAGAATTGTCTTAATGTATCACTGAGCATTGAGAAATAAGCTTCAGAGACTGAAAATGGGCCATGTTAAGTCTAGTACAATTTATGAAGGAGTACCGGTAGAATATGATGCTGGTCATGCAGAAGTGTTACGATATGGATGTAGAGTTGTAGAATTTTCTTATTCTCTCACTGAGCCATGTGAATTTAGCTTCAAAATGATGAGACTCTGAGCAAAGTTAAAAGAAGTACATTACAGCTTTTGAAAGTAAATCCATTGTGTGCAGGCATCTGGAAAATGATAGGTCCTGAATTTGGCTCCTGTTTGTTTCTTTTATAGAGAACAACTTTGCAGGCTTCAGGCCTTGAGTTCCTACTTCTGCATTATAATAATATGAGGTTAGTCATGAAGAAGTGTAAGGGAAAGAATGTAGAGCCATAAAATTGTCTAAGTCATTTAGCTACAGGTTTGTGAAATAGACTTCAGAAGGCCAAACATCTGGGCTAGTTTAAAGTGACAGAATTATAGCAGTTTTTTATGGTAAACAGAGCAGCCATAGGAAAATTCAGCGATATGAATGTAGGTCTTTGAGACTGAGAATGGTTTTTGTTGTGTATCTCTTGCCATTTTTTGGTGATAATTCAGCTTAATACAGTAAAACCTCGGTATAACAGACTTCAATAGACCGGAATTCACTTTTGTCGGACTTGAGGAGCTACCGTACTAAATTCCTATGCATCGGAAAAAGTCTGATAAAGCCAGAAGCAGTCCAGACTGACTGACCACGTCAGCTATGTTCACCACAAGAAAATAAATAACAGACATGTTTATCAGTGTACAGTACAGTATTATTATATATATTACACCATCTGATTAATGTACACCCAACCCTCGGCTACCACAGATTCCGCTATAGCGTTTTATCGCTATCGCCCTTGTATAAAAAACTGCCTGAAAACTTTATTGCACACTAAATGCCTGCTATCACGCACCAGAAGTGTTCAAAATTTTCAAAAGGGTTGGGTTCTGGCACTCCGCCCAGCCAACAAGAGATTCATTTCTTGATTGGTCACGTGACGTCAGCGCCAGTCGAGCGCTGACTCCCCGCCCGACCGAGTCTCCCCCGCAACCCGCCAAGCCATTGAAGTGCTCGTCCTCAGACCGCGAACAGTGATAGTGAGAACAATAACCTTTTTTGTGATATTACAGTGGCCAAATAACTCAAAAATGGCAACCCCTTACTAGATTATGGCATCTGGCAATTGATTGATAGATCACCCATAGCTGTCTCCATTAATGACGGCAAATTGTCTTGTCATTGTTGTGACGGTGAATATGACTTGGTGAATTGTCCCAAAGCCATTAGTCCTTCCTGACGACTTCTTTATAGCTTTTATTTTTTTTTTCCTTTATTGTTGATAACTAATGGCTTTGAAAAATAGTTTTACACTGCATTTTTTTTTTATGGGCTCCGAAACTTATTCCTGGTGAAATATGCATGTTGCTAGACCACCATCAAAAGGGATAGTAAGTTCTGTTTTTATTAACCCCCACCATAAAACTAATAACTCAAAGTCAAATGGCCACCCCTTATGGGATTATGGCATCTGGCTAGAGATAGATAGATCACCCATAGCTGTCTCCATTAATGACAGCGAATTGTCTTGTTATTGTTGTGACGATGAATTTGACTTGGCAAATTGTCCTAAAACCATCAGTCTTTCCTGATGAATTCTTTATAGCTTTTTTTTTTTCCCTTTATTGTTCATGACTAATGGCTTTGAAAAATAGTTTCACACTGCTTTTTTTAAATTTTTTTAATAGGCACCGAAACTTATTCCTTGTGAAACATGTGTGATGCTAGACAACCATCAAAAGGGATAGTAAGTTCTGTTTTTATTAACCTTCCCTGTAAAACAAATAACTCAAGTCAAATGGCCACCCCTTACGGGATTATTGTGTCTGGCAATAGATAGATAGATAGTACAGTATATTTCTAATTTGTGTGCTCATTTTTAGACCATTATATGTTATTATGTGGTATATTAGCAGCCCTGAAAGTCTACAATTTATCTTACCAGCCACTGGCGAGTACTTAAAAAATTTTACCAGCCAAGAAAAATTTTTACTAGCCAGAGGAAAGTTAACAAATAATTTGTCAGCTTGCAAGTTATTTATTGTAGCCCAGGTTGAAAATAAACAATAGATATGCTTGTATATAAATATGGAATTTGTATACCATATACAAATTCCATATTTATTTATTGCTTAAAGCAGCTCAAGGGTATGAAGGAGTCCATGGAGGATGTGCATATGGTGTGAGGAATGCGGAAGGGGAAAGAATACTCGAGTTTGGGGAGGCTATGGACATGATTGTGTGCAACACACATTTTAGAAAAAGAGTGAGTAGATTGATTACGTACGAGTCCGGGGGAAATAGTAGCCAGATAGATTATTTTCTGGTCAGGAGGGTTGATAGGAGATTAGTGAGGGATGTTAAAGTTATAGGAAGCGAGGAGTGTGTGCAGCAGCACAAACTGTTGATTTGTGACATGGTGCTTAAGGAACAAAGGATGAGAAGGAGGACATATGTACCTAGGAGGAAAATATGGAAGCTGAGAAACCAATCAGTAAGGGATGCCTTTTATAGTGAGATGAGGAGAGTGGTGGCTGAACAGGAAGCCGAAGATAGAGACGTTAATGAACAGTATGGAGCCCTTAAGAACAACCTCTTGAGAGTTACCGATGCAGTATGCGGTTGGACAAGAGGCCCACCAAGACATAAAGTAACTTGGTGGTGGGATGAGAGTGTAGAAGCCGCAGTTAAGGAGAAGAAAAGGCTTTTCCGGGAATGGAAGAAGGGTGGTAACAGGGAGGAGTACTTGGCTGCCAAGCGCAGGGCTAGAAGAGAGGTATACAGGGCGAAGTCTGAGTCACAGAGACTTTTACTTGATAATCTAAATCATGAAGGAAGGAAAAATATGGTTTTTAGGGTGGCAAATCAGGTGAAGAGAGATAATCGGGACATTGTAGGCGAGCAGTGTGTGAAGAATGATGAAGGAAGGGTAGTGGTGAACAGTGAGGATATTAAAGATGCATGGAGAGAGCATTATAGCCGGTTGTTGAATGAGGAGTTTGATTGGGATAGGGAAGGTTTGGAGCCAGGTGATCCAGTGTTTGGGCCTTGGCCTTTGATTGACGCTGCTACTGTGAGTGAGGCAATAGGCAGGATGCGGGTGGGGAAGGCGGCAGGTGTGTCTGGGTTGACTGCCGAAATGTTGAAGGCCTCAGGAGATATTGGGGTGAGGTTAGTCACTGACCTGATAAATAGGATTATATATGAGTGTGTTGTCCCAGATGATTGGCTGAAAAGTGTAATTGTAAATGTGTACAAAGGGAAGGGTGATGCCCTGGAAAGGGGAAATTACAGAGGTATGAAGCTCTTAGATCAGATAATGAAAGTAATGGAGAGAGTTCTAGAAGGTATGATTAGAGAAAGAGTGAATATCAATGAGATGCAGTTTGGGTTTATGCCAGGCAGGGGGACCACTGATGCCATATTCATTGTTCGACAGCTTCAGGAAAAATATATTGGCAAGAAAAGGGAATTGTATTTTGTTTTTGTTGATTTGGAAAAGGCCTTTGACAGAGTCCCTAGAGAGGTGGTGAAGTGGGCAATGAGAAAGCTAGGGTTGGAAGAGTGGCTGGTTAGGGTGGTTATGGCCATGTACGTGGGTGCTCACACTCAGGTAAGGGTGAATGGAGCTTTGAGTGATGAGTTTCCCGTGAATGTTGGTGTGCATCAGGGGTCAGTTTTGAGTCCCTTGTTGTTTATCATGGTGCTTGAAGCCCTCTCACGTGACTTCAGAGATGGACTCCCATGGGAGATGTTGTATGCTGATGATTTGGTGCTGATTGCTGAGAATGAAGGGGAGGCTGAGGAAAGATTTAAGAAGTGGAGAGATGGTATGGGGCACAAGGGCTTAAGGGTAAATGCAGATAAAACAAAAGTGATGATATCTAGGGTTGGTGGCGGTACAATCAGAGGAGAGGGAGAGTGGCCATGTGCAGTTTGCCACAAAGGTGTGGGAAGTAATTCCATCTTGTGCAGTGTCTGTGATAAGTGGGTGCACAAGAGATGTAGTGGTATTAGAGGTAGACTGCGAGATAATGCTGATTTCATGTGTGCGGTGTGTCGGGGAGAGCAGGAGGAGATTGTTAGGCGTGAGAGGGTTGAACTTGCAGGTGAGTCTCTTGAGTGTGTGGAGGAGTTTTGTTATTTGGGAGACATGTTAGGTGCCGGAGGTGGGGCTGGAGTTAGCTCGGTTGCTAGAGTGAGAAGTGGTTGGAAGAAGTTCAGGGAGCTGTTGCCTCTCCTGACATTGAGAGGACTCTCCTTACGTGCTAAGGGGTCTTTGTATGCAGCATGTGTTAGGAGTGTGATGCTGTATGGTAGTGAGACCTGGGCAGTAAAGGAAGAAGATATTCGCAGGTTCAAACGTACAGAAATGACAATGATTAGGTGGATGTGCAGTGCGTCCCTGCGTGCAAGGCCTGGGGGGGCTGGGCTTACGATAGAAGAGTTGAGAGGTAGGATGGGACTGGAGTGTATTGGTGTTGTGATGAGGAGAGGCAGGCTGAGGTGGTTTGGACATGTGGAGAGGATGGGGGAGGATAATTGGGTACAGAGGGTGAGAGGTGTTAATATTGGGGGAGGGGTTGGGAGGGGTAGACCGAGAAAGACATGGGATGAGGTCATTAAATGTGACTTAAGGGTTAAGGGACTGAATAGGGAGGCTGCCAGAGATCGAGCAGCATGGAGAGCCGCCATTAGGTGACCAAGGCCGACACATGCAAGCATGTTGGAGCCTTCAAAAATGAGCGATGATGAGCGAAAAACAACGAACCACATCTTTCATTGTCTGCGTAATGGTGTACACCAGTTCTGCAGCTTCCACATGGTTGGCGTAAGTGGTTGTGATGGGCACACCATTCTTATTGTGCAGTTCAGTAATGGTTACAAATTTAGCGAATGGAAGTTCTTCCTTTGCCAGTGTGTAGCAGTGGTAATTTCATCTTCATATCTTCAGAATCCTTATCTTCTTCCTTCTTTTGCTGACATTGGAATGCCTTGACTATGTTTCCTTGACCTTGGTGATTTAATTCAGCATCACGCAGTTCAATATGCTTCCTGCACTTGCCATGGTAAACTATGTTTTCTTTTTTAAAATTCTGAGATCCAGTTACGAAATCCGTTTTGCCGGCTGCAGTTGGATTTTTCATGCAAATGGAATACTTCCTTTTGTTTTCGTTTTCATCATACATTAGCAATGTAAATTCTTTCTTCCATTTTGGAAGAAATGTTCTCAGTGATGCTTTTTTTGAGGGAGGCGACGAGATTGACGTTGATGGCGAGGGTTTCATACATCTCATGTTGGAAGCAAGCGACTCTAGTCCTTCTCGTCAGCTGACTACGACAACACTGATCATGCCATTGGCGAGTGAGAGAGAGCGTTTAGCGACTGTTATGATACCAAGCGGTTTTTTAATAGATTTGCCAGATTATTAATAATGATGTTTTATATATATATATATACAGGTATATATATATATTTATCATGATGTGTCTTAATATGAAGTAATGGTTAAAGAAACAAATTTTATTAACACTTTAGATATAAAACTTCAAGTCGCCACTGACTAGTGAAAAATAAATTTACCGGCCATGTAATTTATTTACTCACCATGGCGAGTAAAATACTCACAACTTTCAGGCCTGCTTAAGGGTAAATATTGAGGTCATGGCACCAATTAGAATTATTACCATAAGTTCTTCAATTCGGCTATTGCGTTTTCAGCTGTAGCGGAGCCATGGCGGCACCAATTAGGCGTAATAGCCGAGGGTGTGGTGTAGTGAAGTTATAACATGGTACAGTACCACAATGGTAGTCAAAACAGTTTAAAAACCGTTCATGCAATCCGGACCAATGTGTGATATGTTGGAAAAAGTCCGGATTACCAGGGGGAAGTCCGGATGTCGCTTTTATCGGAATTTTGCATTTTTCAGAATGGTTTGGGCCCCAATTAGTCCGTTATAGTGAGGTGTTACTGCATATTGGCTGGGTTGACTTTCTACGAACTGAATAAAATCAGGCATGGTAAGCTGGAATAGAATGTGAAGGTCTTATTCTCAGTCAAAACACTAATTGCAAGAGTTCAGTATTTTTGGTGTCCATGTGGTGGTGACCATCATCCACTCAGTCAGTGTAGTGCTGCCTACTTCTTCTTGCACTTGTAATTTTTTCCTGTGTCTGACCTCCTCTCTTCCTGTTTCACTCATCTCTTCTGTCACTTTTTATTACTTTTCTTTCTATTTAAGGTGGCTTTTTTTTTTTTTTTCAAATGCAAAGAAGAAGGAACCAAAGGCCATGGGAACAGTGGCCATTGAAGTAGCGATAGAAAAGAGATAGAGATGCAACAGTGCAGCGAAGAGACAGAGATTGAAGGGAGCTAGTAAGAGGAGGAAAGTTAATAAGATGAAAAGCCTTTACTCCACCCTATTGAGAAAGGCTGTATGTGGGGATCCTCCCCACACGAGAGTTGTACTCCAAACAGAGGCGAATAAAACCTGTGTATAAAGTCAATATCTGTGTAGGGGTAAAGAAGGTTCGGAGTTGGCTTAGCTCACCTAATCTCTTGGAAGCAGATTTCACAAGAGACGTAATATGTTCTTTCCAAGATAAATTCCGAGTGAATGAAACCCCAAGCATGTTCAAGGATGATGTAGGAACGAGCAGGACATTATGAAACATCAGCGGGTACTCCTGTGGAAGGTTTTGTCGGGATGATAGATGTAAGAACTGAGTCTTTGATGCATAAAAAACAACAAGATTATTTTCACCCCAGTCAGAGATACGAACCAAATCAGACATTAGGTGTGCCATAGCCTCATCCCTTGTTTGTTGTTGCGGGAACCGAATGGAAAGGTGAAGGGTGGAATCATCAGCATATGAGTGGATAGGGTTAGATGTACAGCTTAGAAAGTCATTGATGAATAAAAGGAAGAGAGTTTGTGATAGATCTAGGAGAAGAATGGTGGCCATCTACAACAGCGGTTATAGAACGACCAGAAAGGAAGCTAGAGATGAAGGCACAGATAGAAGGATAGAAACCGTAAGAGGGCAGGTTAGAAATTAAAGATTTATGCCAGACTCAATCGAAAGCCTTTGAGATGTCAAGCGCAATGGCAAGGCTTTCGGCAAAGTCCCGAAAGGAGGATGACCAGGAGTCTGAAAGGTAGGTGAGAAGATCGCCAGTGGAGCTTCCCTGATGGAACCCATACTGACGATCAGAAAGAAGGTTGTGATAGGAAAGATGCTTTAAAATTTTTCTTTTAAGAATAGACTCAAAGACTTTTGAAACACAGGATGTTAAAGCAATTGGACGATAGTTAGAGGGTTGGGAATGGTCACCCTTCTTTTGGGACTGGCTGAATGAGAGCAGACTTCCAGCAAGAAGGAAAGGTACAAGTTGATAGACAAAGGCAAAAGAGTTTACCTAGGCAGGGTGTAAGCACAGAAGCACAGTTTTTGAGGACAACAGGAGGGACCCCATCAGGACCATATGCCTTGTTATTATTAATGCCAGTGAAGGCTGAAAATACATCAGCTGAGGAAATTTTAATGTCAGCCATAAGGAAGCCAGAGGAGGGAAGTGATGGAGGAACAGCACTGGAATCGTCTAAGGTGGAATTGGAGGAGAAAGTCTGAACGAAGAGATCGGCTTTATCAGTAGAAGAAATAGCTACAGAGCCATCAGAGTAGAAAAGAGGAGGGAAGGATGATGAGGTAAAGTTGTTAGAAATGTTTCTGGCAAGGTGCCAGAAGGAGCATGAAGAAATTGAGTTGGAGAGTTGGGAACATTTAGTGTGGATAAAATTATTTTTAGCAGAGGGAAGAACAGACTTAGCACGATTCCGGGCAGAAACATAAGAAAGATGTGATTCAGGGGTGGGTTGGCTCCCGTACCTTTTGTAGGCCCTCTCCTTGTTGCAGACAGCATTAGAACAAGCGTGATTAAACCAAGGCTTTCTTGCATTAGTCAGAGGATATGAAAAAGGAATGTATGCTTCCATGCCCAAGAGAATAACCTCCGTAATGTGTAAGGCACACGCAGATGACTCCTGGCCATGGAAGCAATAATCATTCCAGGGAAAATCAAAGAAGCACTGCCTGAGGGCCTCTCAATCCGCAGCTCCAAAGTGCCACAGACGATGTTTCTTTGGAGGGTCCCCAGGCGCACCGGAGCAATAGGACAGGTGAAGATAATAAGGTTATGATCGGAGGAGCCCAATGGAGAGAAAAGATGAACAGTGTAAGCAGAAGGATTAGTTGTAAGGAAGAGGTCAAGTATGTTGGAGCTCTCTTCAAGGCGATCAGGGATACTGGTAGGGTGCTGTACAAGCTGCTCTAGGTCATTAAGGATAGAAAAGGTGTAGGCTTGTTCACCAGGTGGATCAGTGAAAGGAGAGGAGAGCCAAAAGTGGTCGTGAACATTGAAATCTCCAAGAATGGAGATTTCAGAGAAAGGAGAAAAGGATAGAATGTGTTCCATCGTAGAAGTAAGGTAGTCGAAGAATTTTTGATATTAGAATTAGGCGATAAGTAGACAGGGCAGATATATTTAGTCAGAGAATGACAGGAGACCCAAAGCCAGAGAGTAGAGAATTCAGAAGAATCAAGTTCAGGAACACGAGAGCAAGATAGGTCATTGCGTACGTATACACAACAGCCATCTTTGGCTTTGAAATGAGTATAAAGTAGGAGGATACAGAAAAGGGTTTGCTGTCAGTTGCCTCAGACAGCTGAGTCTCCATTAAGAAAAGAAGGTGAGGTTTAGAGGAGGAGAGGTGGTGTTCCACGGAAAGAAAATTTGAGGAAAGGCCGCAAATGTTGCAGAAATAAAGAAGAAGTAAGTCAGACAGTGGTTCCAGGCATGAGTCATCACTGGGAAAGGGGCGGATGGTGGGGGCATTTGTGATCCCCCCCCCCCGGGGACTCCAAGACACTGTTAGTTTTTGTCATTTTTCTTAATTTTCAAAAGGTTGTGTAGTGTGTACTGTGCATGTAGTTTGGTGGTGACAGAGAAACTTGTATTGGAGAGCATGCTGGCCTACTGTCTGTATAACTAAAACATTGAAAAAGTTCAGCAAAGGTGGATGGTCAGGAACTAGTCCCAAGGTCTAATGAAACGGTAGCTCCAGCTATCCCTTTCTTCAGCTTTCCATCCACCTTGGGAGTACTGCCCTGTTCGACTGGTGCTACAGGCTGCTCCTGCATTGAGTGACAAGCCTAATGGTTTCCTGTAAGCCAGGAAACCATGTATAATGCTGGATGATAACCATATAACCAACTCATACATGTTCCCTACGTGTCAGCAAGTGGGTTGGCAGAGGTTTATTGCGCCTCCCCAGAAAATAACTAACTCAGTGCAAGCTAAAACTGCCATCTTCCTGCAGACCACAATCCTCCTTAAGTGTAACAGGAAGTTGGTGGATGTTGGTATAACTCGGCAACTCCACCATGCAGTCATACTGGTGCCACCTCATGAAGACATACACTCTCCAGCCTGATAGATTTGTGTGTGTGTGTGTGTGTGTGTGTGTGTGTGTGTGTGTGTGTGTGTGTGTGTGTGTGAGGTTTGATACAACCTTGGTAAACCCATTCCGTATGAGAGGTCCTTCCTAGTTTAGATATAATTGTCAGTTAGTTTGGCCATGTGGAGAGAAAAAAGAAAGCTACTGACTAGGAGAGTGTAGCGAGTGAGGTGGAGGCATGACTGAGGATGAGATGGAAGGATGGGGTGGAGAGACACTATATGAATGAGGGAGTTTGAGTTAGAGAAAGAGACGGCTAATGGCAGGAGACAAATTGACATGGGACAATTTATTTGTTACCACCTCTTCCAGGATTAAAGCATCCATCGAGAGTGAGAGACTGACGAGGAGAGTGTATGTGAGTGAGGTAGAGGGAGGGGGAGGCCAAGGATGAGTTGGAGGGATGGAGTGGAGAGGTATATGAGAGAGGGGTGTGTGAGCTGGGAGCAGGGCAATGAAATGGTGGGGTACAGGGCGACATGGAGACAATTTGTTTGTGGCCACCCCTTACTAAGGCATCTGGCAATAGATAGATAGACAGTTAGGTAGACAAATAGGTAGGCAAATAGATTGGATAGGCTTAAGCTTCCCTTTTACTCTAGTCCATCATCCTCCTCTTGAGGGACAGGGAAGAAGTTGGGGGATCTGTGTATAATTGGATAATGCAGTTACCCTGTTATAATGTTTCAAGACATGAAGGAGGCCTTCTCCAAAATCATTACAAGGACAGAACAACAGTCATACAATAAATAAAGAGCATAGACAGTAATCTCTCTACTATTCGGACGGCCATTATTCGGATCCCTCACTATTCGGACATCGTGGGCTGTCCGCCCCCCAAAATGCCCAAAAATTCGAAAAAATAAAAAAAAAACTGATTTTTTTGGACCGCGTCAGTTTGAATTTCCCGTGCGCGCCGATAGGTTGTGTTTTCGCGCCTCACGCCTCTCTGTCGGTCCCATTTCCTGCTCCGCTCCTGGCTCCTAAACACGCTTCGAAATGGCGGCCGAAGTGATTGGTTTTGTGGTGATACCCTACCTCCTGCAGGGCTTGATGCTGCTCTTCACCTTCTTCATCATGTGTGTGATGATGGCCCCATCACCTGAGAAGAGGAAGAAAGTGGCTCTGACTCTGGAGAAGAAGAGGCAGGTATTGGAGAAGGTGGACGCCGGGTGGCCGACATCACGGATGCGTCGTGAATTCAACCTCCCTCACTCCACCTTGTTTGATATTAAGAAGTCCCGAGACAAACTACAGCAGTACACGGCTGATTTCGCTTCGAAGACCAAACGAAACGTGGAGAGGAAGGTGATGTTTACTCCTAAGTATGCAGACATCGACCGGTCTACGCTGATTTGGTATCGACAACAATGTGCTGCTGGTGTGTTGGTACGTGGAACGGAGCTGAAAGCTCCTGCTGAGAAGTTCGCATGGCTACACGACACCCCAGACTTCAAGGCATCTGAAGGTTGGCTTTTCGCGTTCAAGTTACGACATGGACTTACCAACCATAAGGCCCATGGCGAAGTTCTGGACGCTAACGATGAAGGAATAGAACAGTTTCGGCAGAAGGTAAATGGCTTAATTGATAGAGAGGGCCTCACTCTCGGTCAAGTCTACAACGCTGATGAAACTGGCCTATTTTACCATTCAATACCCACAAACACTCTTGGAGAGGAGACGGAGAAGCGTGTGCCTGGTCCAAAGCTCTCCAAGCAACGGGTGTCTGCTTTGTGCTGTGCAAATGCTAACGGCATGCACCGGCTCAAGCCCATTATTGTAGGCCGTGCAAAGCAGCCTAGGTGCCTTCGTGGGTTAATGGATGCCCTTCCTGTCGTGTGGTATCATTCTCTGAAGGCTTGGTTCACAACCAAGATCTTCAGAAATTGGTTCCACCAAAACTTTGTAAAGGAGGTCATTCGTTATCAGATGGAGACACTGAAAATCCCACGAGACCAGGTAAAGGCCCTCCTGATTCTAGACAATGCACCTGCGGATCCGTCTGAGAAGGACTTGGTTGCTGAGAATGGCCGCATTAGGTGTCCGTTTTTGCCACCTAATACGACTGCTCTCATCCAACCAGTGGACCAGGGAGTGATTGTGGCAACGAAGAGGCTATACTGACAGAAGTTTTTGGATGAGGCGATGGTTGTGTACGAGGACGAGGACGATCGCAGGGAAGGACGAGACATGCGAGGACAAAAAACTTTCAAAAACCTTCGCTGATACAACCTCAAGTCTGCCATCTACAACTGGGCCAGTGCATGGAAGGAAGTCTCTGTCAGGACTTTAGAAAATGGTTGGTCTCGGCTTCTTCATGGAAGTGACGTTGTGCACGATTTTCTAGGTTTTGACGTGGATGACTTCCATGCAAGGCTTCGTGTGGGTGGAGACAATGTGGATGTTGACGAAGTGCGTGAGTGGTTGGATGACGACGAGGGTGATCCTGGGTATCAGATCATGTCTGATACCGAGATCGCATCTACTGTTGCCGGTCCGAGTACCCAGCAGGAAGATTCCGACGAGGACAGCGACAGTGATGCGGATTCCTCATGGCTTCCCACTACCCCAACCATCCCCAGGCTGAGCACACTCCGGGAATATGTGGAGTTCGTCCTTGACTACCTAGAACACCCGGACTGCGACAGGGAGATGGGGCCCTTGGGATTTGTGGGTGAAGTGCGAGCTTTCAGGCAGCGCATCATTAATTGTTAGAATCGTCGTTGCTTGCGTCAATCCACCATTGACAGTTTTTCAGGGCAGTCAACCCTGCCGTCGTCAACCCTCGCTCCACACCATCATCTCACCAAGACAGGCTTTCTAGCTCTGAGCCACAGCCCAGCACATCAGGTATGGCGGAGTCACAACTGGATGTTAGTTTGTGTCTATCTTTGGAGTCCTCTGCAGTGGATAGCGTATCACCACGTCCCACCAAGAGGCTCCTACGCCGCCTCCGTCAGCTCATCTCGGACTCTGACAGTGACTAAATTCTCCAGGACTCGTCACTAGACCACACAGGAATTTACTGTTACGTACAGTGCAGTGAAGTGATGTGATCCCAGTTATGCAAAAGAAAACGTTGTGGAAAGTGCTGGTGAGAAGTGCTGGTGATTGTCAAGTGCAAAGGTGTGTCAGGTGCAAGGTCTTCCTGTCAGAGTCTGAGATGATCGAGCGGGTTATACGTCAGGACGGCGGCTTCTTTTTTGTAAGTACCCTAACTTCATCAAAATTCCTTGTTTTGTTCTTTCCATATCATTAATCTCATGCATAAACTGTGTGCAAGATGATTTCCTTAATGATTTTCATGTCTAACCTGTTTTCAGCATGCTGTAAATGTGTAAAAAAATTTCCCTAAAGGTTAATCATAATTTCCTGCTTTCAATTTAATTTTTTCATGCATGGTTTTTAAGTGCACCAGCTATGAAAAAGGTGAGTGCCTTTGATTTGTGTGCAAGATGATTACCATAAAGATTTTCATGTCTAACCTGTTTTCAGCATGCTGTAAATGTGTTAAAAAATTTCCCTAAATGTTAATCATAATTTCCTGCTTTCAATTTAATTTTTTCATGCATGTTTTTTAAGTGCACCAGCTATGAAAAAGGTGAATGCCCGTGAATTTCATGTCCGGTCATAACCTAACCTAACCTAACCTAACCATTTTGTTAATCATAATTTCCTGCTTTTAATTTAATTTTTTCATGCATGGTTACCACTAGTATTGATGTGCACCAGCTGTGAAAAAGGTGAATGCCAATGATTTTCATGTCCTGTACCTAAACAAAGCTGCCAACTCAGTGAACAGCTGAGCCTAACTTACCTCAAATTCATTCTTTTTGGGTAAAATTTAAATTAATTCATGCTTTGTGTTAATTATTTTAGTGCAGTAGCTGTGAAAAAGGTGAATGCCAGTGAATTTCTTGTCTGGTCATAACCTAACCTAACCATTTTTCTGGTAACAATTTACATCATTTACTGTATTTGATGCTTTGTATCCAATAATTTAGTGCATAAAATGTGAGAAAAGATGATTTCCATGTCCGATACTTACCTATACTATACTGGCAAGTTCAGAGTATCTATGCCTTACTCACCTCTAAATCATCATTTTTTGGTTAAAATTCAGTTAATTCATGCTTTGTGTGCATTATTTATGTGAAAGGGACCTAAATAAGTGCTATACATGTCCGGTATGGAGGTAGGAAGGTAGTTTTCTGATTTAGGTTAGGTTAGGTTAGGGACATGAATGACCGGTTCTGGAGCTTCAGGCCCAATATTCGGACAAGACCAATGTCCGGACATGCCTTTGGCTCTATTATGTCGGATAGTGGGGGGATTACTGTAATCATAATTTAAAAAAAAAAAAGAATGTATGATTATTTGTCCTTTTTTGTATTTATATACAAAAGAGGACAAATAATCATAAGTAGAGAACAGACAGTCATAAAAGAAGTAGAAAACAATAAATAACCATGAAAAAGCAGGGACATAATACAGTTGCTTCTGTACAAGTACTTATGAACTTAATTGGGACTGGCTTGGCTCATAATTCAGCAAGTTAGAGCATGAAATTTGCCAGTACTGTTTTACTCTTGACAAAAATAATCGTTGGTGAAAAAGTGAACTCTGGTAGCAATTGAAGCACAGTACCAGTGTTTTTTTTTTTTTAATAGTATTCCCTACAGTACAATATGTACAATGTTTGGTAGATAAAATGCACCAGCTGTAACTCAGCAGGCTTCCTAAAAAGCATGTACACCCAACCCTCGGCTTTCACGGGTTCCGCTATAGCTTTTTCTTGCCATCATGCATGCATAAAAAACTACCCAAATAACTTTATCGTGCACTAAATGCCTACTATCATGCACCAGAAGTGTTAAAATTTTTCAGAAAGGCCGGGTTGCGGTGCTCCGCCCAGCCAACAAAAGATTCACTTGGTGATTGGCCACATGACGTCAGCACCAGCTGAGCGCTGACTGCCTGCCTGATCGAGTCTCCCTTGCTTCCCACCGAGCCATTGAAGTGCTCGTCCTCAGACCGCGAAGTGACAGCAAGAACAATAACCTTTTTTGTGATATTACAATGATCAAATAACTCAAAGTCAAATGGCCACCCCTTACTGGATTATGGCATCTGGCAATTGATTGATAGATCATCCATAGCTGTCTCCATTAATGACGGCGTATTGTCTTGTTATTGTTGTGACGGTGAATTTGACTTGGCGAATTGTCCCAAAACCATCAGTCCTTCCTGACGACTTCTTTATAGTTTTTTTTTTTTCCTTTATTGTTGATGACTAATGGCTTTGAAAAATAGTTTCACACTGCATTTTTTTTTTTAATGGGCACCAAAACTTATTCCTGGTGAAATATGTGTGATGCTAGACCGCCATCAAAAGGGATAGTAAGTTCTGTTTTTATTAACCCTCCACGTAAAACTAATAAGTCAAATGGCCACCCCTTAAGGGATTATGGCAATAGATAATAGATAGTACAGTATATTTCTAATTTGCATGCCCATTTTTAGACCATTATATGTTGTTATGTGGTACAAAAAGGGTATCTTAGGAGTAAATATTGAGGTCATGGCACCAATCAGAATTATTACCATAAGTTCTTCAATTCAGCTATTGCGTTTTCAGCTATAGCGCAGCCATGGTGGCACCAATTAGGCGTGATAGCCGAAGGTGGGGTGTACAGTACTGTACCTCCAAATGTTCCGAACATGAATGTTTGTGAGTTGGGTTGCAACTTTATAGGCAACGTTAAAAACTCTGAGTAAACAGTACGTGTGTTTGTGTGCTGGAGTTTGTGGGTGATTGTGACAGCTGTTTGTATTATAATTCTTTTATCTTAAATTGGCCTAAATACCAGTGTTTGCATTGTAGCTTAGTCTCTGTAGCTCATTGGCAGAAAAAGACAATGCTTTTGCTCGACCTCATATCCATAGTAATTCTTCATGACTATGGTCATGCAGGCAGCCTTCCCAAGTTCAAACTTCTAAGCATGAAATATGTCCATTGTTCAATTGCTTTAACTAGCTGCCCAAACATGGCTGTGTATGAATTGTACAATTTGTTTAATTGGTGCTCAGACAACATATAGCAATCCACGTGCAGTCCCTAAATTAATTGCAGGCTGACAGTGCATGTGTGTTTCTCTTAGACTACACTGATTTGACAGTGGCTGCCTAAATGCAACCTACTGGTAGTTTTGAATGCAGTGTTCCAAAAATAGAAATATGTGAAACTGTTCTTACAAACAGTTGAAAGTCAGTACATTTTTACATAAGTTAAACAAGGCTGTGCAACCTGTTCTCAAGAATCCATTTTGGTGTTGTAGGTATAATATGTTATAAAGTAATGAAAAGCTTTTTTAGTTTATGATGAATCTGATTAGGGAATTGTCTAATGAAAGTCATTGCAGAGTGTTAAGTCAACTGATTACTGTATGTCCCCAGGTTTTAAGTATTGTAAGAAAAGTAAAATCATTTTATTGCTATGATAAAGCATCCTTGCCTTTTTCAGTCACCTTAATTTGATTATCCTGATTCAGTAAAATGGAAACAAGAAATTTTGATTGAAAAGAAGACTAAAGTTTCAGAGTGAGTGGAAGGGCTAGTTGTATTTCATTCGTTCTTTTCATCCGTTTATAAAGGCTCCAACATGCTTGCATGCATCAGTCTTAGTCACCAAGTGGTGGCTGTCCATGCTGCTTGATGAATTGAGAAAAAAATGCATTATTTGAATCCATCCTAGAGTACACCCTTCTAAAGTTCTCAGTTATTTCTAAAATTTAACCCGCCGAGTCCCACTGATGTATGATGCACGCCGCTACGTTTTTCCGCGGACAGACCCACCGACGTGCATCGTACGTCACTTAATTGCAAGGCCCATTGTGTACACATTTTTCAACATTCGTGGGTGATTTTTGGTAGGCATATGTGGGAGACCTTCCTCTACCTGCTGTCAAGCGTGGATACTGCCTGGCCCCCCTCCCCCCCACACTGGGCTATTCACCTGTTAGCAGTAACCTGGTCAGTAAAGGTATGTTCCCCCAAGGTCTCTCCAATGATGAAATTCACGGTGAAAGTGATTCCTGATGTGAAGGACAAGGAAACAAAGAAGCTAGAGGTAGAAACAAACAGAAGTGATGAGGTGGTAATATCGTAAAGGAAGGTGCCATATACTGGGGTTTTGGGTGAGTGAACATTGCTTTTATCGCCTATATTGTTGTGTGAGAACCAGTATAGACTTGTACTACACATAAATTCGTAACAAATAAATAAATATGTAATTTAAAGTGGCTTGAATTAGTTAACCCTTCCGTAGTTCGTTTTCTTTAGCCAGGTACCCTGAAAAAGAAGGAAAACGTAAGGCTAAATGATACCCATATCAACATTTTTAACCTCAGGAGGGCAATTTCTCTATGAATTTTCGATGTTTCTCACCAAAAGCGGAGGTTTGAGCCAAAAAAAATTAAAGTTGAAAATTGGTTGAGATCTGGGGGTAGGCTGGGTATAAAATCGGTCAGGACTGGGCGGGTTAAACAGCTTCAACCCAAGGAGTTTGAATTTGGTAAGGTTGACTGTCATGTAGTCTTATTCTGTTATTACAACTCTGTTTTCAGCATGAAATGATGGCAAATTTAGGCCAGTTAAAAATAAAATGAAGTTTAGGTAGTATAAATGTGTAAAATTCAGCTTACCTTTTTGTTGGCTTCATAGGGTTGCAGTTCAAGCTGTTTTAGGGTCCTGATGGGCATAGATCTTAATGTCTTGTTTTCTTACGCTCATATTTGTTTGTTTGCTTGTAAAGACTGTATCATGCATGCGTTGACCTTGGTCACCTGATGGCATCTCTCCACGCTGCTCGATTTCTTGCAGCCTTTCTGTTCAGTCGCTGATCCCTGCTGTCACCCTGACGTTGTGCCAGTCTATTTTGGTGTACCTGTCACAGTAGACATACCACATTGCTGTTAGTTAATGGCTTACAGGACTTTTCACTAGTCTCTTTTTCATTCAGTCATTTTTCCTAGTATTGTTTGAAGGAAATTATATGGTAATTTTCATTTATAGGTCACAACACTGACTTAACATTGGTTGTTATCCATTTTCAGCATATTTCCCTTAGGTGAATGGTGATTAAGGTGAATGGTGATTAAGACAGTGCTACAGCTCTACACCATTTTTGTAACTTTTCTTTATGTGACTAGCACCATAAACTAGTGTTAATATCTTCCACAGGAACAGCTCATTCCCAGAACAAGAGTACATACTTTACTGTAGATTTGTTCTCATTTCATAACACCATACTCACCAGCACCACTGGTTACAGGTCTTTGTCATAAATGTATTTTACTATATGTATGATCTCATTCCATAACACATCCAGTAGTCACTAGCACCATATGTTACAGGTTGTGCCAGATTAAGAGTGCATGTTACTATAGGTTAGATCTCATTCCATAACACTTCAAGTAGTCACCAGCACCATATGTTAGAAAGCACCATATGTTGCAGGTCATTGGTAGAATAAGACATTTTTTCATTACTTCCACCATAATTTAGAGTCAATTTGTTGTCACAGCTTACCTTTCAAGATGGAGAGATGGCAGCTTTTGGCATAGTTAAAGAGCAGAGCATAGATAAAGCCTTTCTGTGCACCAGCACTTCACTCTGTGAGAGCCAACGGCCAAATGATTTGCCTAACTCATTGCAGACTCAGGTTTGAAGCTTCACTGATTCCTAGTTCCATGTCAGTGAAGCATAATCCCCATATAGAATAGACACTCTGAACAGGGATTCATTTTACTTGAAGCTTCAGATCAGTTTCATCAGTCAGTATCCCTGTCCTTTCTACCTGTCTCCATATTTAGGTGGGAATAAAGGTCAAAGTAATGATAATAATAATATTTATCCTGCATCTTTATCCCTCCATTCCTTTATTTAGGTGGAGTTATATGTATTTTCCCTCAGTGGATCTACTTCTCCCCCATTTTTCCATTTTCCCCCACAGTTCTGTATCCCCCCCTTCAGTGGTTTATTGTCCCCCAATGGGCCTACTTTCTCCAGTGGACCTATTTCCCCCAAGAACCCATTTTTCCTCAGCCCTATTTCACCTTGTGCCTTCTCTCCCCATGGACCTGTTTTCACCCAAGGATCTTTTTTTTTTTTTCACCTAGGGACCTGTGTTTTTACCTGTGGACCTATTTTATTCCCTCCCATGGACCTATTTTATTTCCTCTCATGGATCTATTTTTACCCATGGACCCAATGTCTTCCTCATGGACCTATTTTATTTCCTTGTGGACTTATTTTTACCCATGGACCTATTTTTTCCCTCATGGACCTATTTTTACCCATGGACCTATTTTATTTCCTCATGGACCTATTTTTACCCATGGACCTATTTTATTTCCTCATGGACCTACTTTTACCCATGGACCTATTTTATTTCCTCATGGACCTATTTTTACCCATGGACCTATTTATTTCCTCATGGACCTATTTTTACCCATGGACCTATTTATTTCCACTCATGGACTTACTTGTCACTCATGGACCAATTTTCTCCCATGGACTGGTTTTGTTTCCACTCATGGACTTATTTCCTCACATGGACTTCCTCATGGATCTGTTTTCTCCTATGGACCTATTTTATTTCCACTCATGGACTTACTCTTACTCTTGGACCTATTTTATTGTCACTCCTGGATGTTTCTCATGGACCTATTTCCACTCATGGACTT
>JAGKTI010013008.1:0-23722 GCA_018397915.1 Birgus latro
AAATAAGGTAACTGACAGTGCCATACACCTGGAATTGGCTAATTATCACTTGGCAACATCCAACCTGCACTCGACTGCTAAATTCCCCTCCTTTTTTCCCCGTGAAATATGCCGTATGAGCTATTCTTGTAATATAAATGTACATAAGAAAGGAAGGGAGAAGCCTGAGTGATATTCATATTCACCTGGAACTACCTAGTTTATTATGTATTGTCTAGATTTCCTACAACTTATTTCTTAGCATATACATTAGCAGCTGACATTTTCAACTCTTGGCTACCAAGATACGTACATCTCAGTTCACTGTCGTCCTTCAATGTGGAGACACTTCGCAGTCGTGCCCCTCCATTTCTGCCGCTTTTGCTCCCATTATAAAGGCCCCTGTGACCTCTACCTCTACTAAACATCGTGTGGGAAGCGGTAAAGGACTGTAGATATAAATAAGTGTAATAAAGTACTAGAAATAATAAAGTGTGAGTGTGTATATGAATAAGAAATGACAATATGAGCGGCAAATTAGCGCGAGTGGGAGGCTCGTACGTGCTCGTATTTTACATTGCTTTCACAGTGTTTTTATTTTTTAGTATGGATTCCAAACTACTTGGAAATCATTGAATAGTGTTTCTAGTGTTAATATCAGGCAGTGGTATTCATATTACGGGATATCGGGAAGTGTAAAGTGGAGACTTAGTTACCCAACTTCAGAAGTCTCCACAAGTCCTATGGTAGTTGACGAGTGCTAAAAAAACATCCCAGGGGAAAGCTGAAGGTATGTGCTATAAGCAAATGTAATTATAATATTCTAGGACTAATAACTGATTTTTGGAAAATATTTTAAAAAGGTCAGTTGGAGCATGGATTTGCCCTGCGGGATGGGCATGGCGCGCCTCCCAACAACCCCGCGGTTAAAGGGTTAATCAGATGGACCAGGGATAAGCAAAAACAACACTCATTTACCGCATCTATCCACCTTCTTCTTGTCCTACTGGACCTCTTTCTATCTTCAAACTTGCACCAATATATCCTTTTCACAAACCCTTTAATAAATATAACACCTAACATATCATATTCAGATATTCTATTACTACTGTATCATAATATGCTTTTGGAACTAAAATACATACACAATTCCCAGTAGATGTAATTAGGTATGGTACTGCAAAGCATTACAGAAATCATTACAGTACAGTAAACCTTCCATAAGTCGAACTTTTAGAAGATGGAATCTTCGGTTAGCTGAACTCAGGCCGAGACCACATATGAAAGTAGGCCAAAATGCGAAAGTAGGGGAGAAATGGTGCCAGGCGGACACGCCAGGCGGACATGTGGCGCCAGTCTGCTGCTTGCTTTTGGAGATGGTAGTTGCGCCATTATTACTGTCATCTAGTGCTGAGCAGTGCTCTCCTTCCATGGAAGGTTCAAAGCTTAAAAGAAGTGATACTGGCACCTCTAGTTGTAAAGGAATGAAGCTAAAAAAACAAAAAATGTGCACGTGTGACTTAGTGTAGTGATCATGATTAAAGTTCAGTACTATTATTACTGAAAGTGTTACATTGCAGTCTATTACAGTGATTACATTTAAGTTTAGTTCTTAATATAGAGTGAAATAAATACTGGGTACTGTTTAGAATTTATATTAAAGTGTGAACTCACACACCTCCATCTCCAAAACAAAACAAACTGCCGACGAATCTACTGCCTCTAACGAAAGGTGTTACACTACAATCTATTACAGTGATCACATTTACGTTTAGTTCTTAATATAGAGTGAAATAAATACTGGGTACTGTTTAGAATTTACGTTAAAGTGTGAACTCAACCACCTCCGTCTCCAAAACAAAACAAACTGCCGACGAATCTACTGCCTCTAACGAAAGGCATATTATGTGCACTGAATTCTTTCTTTTTTGTCTTTCTTTATTAATTTATACATTGTATATGCTCCTTTACTTTAGTGTTAAGAAGACAAGTAATAAGTATTGTTTTTGCAATTTGGGGGGGTGAAAATCCATCTCCAACACACGCTGCCAAAGGTCTGTACTGCCTCTGTGAATGATTTTCTACCAATTAACCACTTCAGTACTGTGACGTCTATTTCTACTTTATTTATGCTTCCTCCAGCCGATTTTATGGCACTCAGGACTGGACTCACATACTGAAGGGGCTAACGAAGGCTGTACCAACCCCGTGCACTTCCACAGATCCGACCTACACTGACTAAAATTGTCTGGTGGCAGCAAGAACAAAATGAAAATACACCCAGCACTGAAGGGGTTAAAGGTATATTAAATGCACTAAATTGTTTTTTGTCATAACTTATTTATTTATATATGCTTCTTTAATTTAGTGTTGAAAGGACAAGTAATAGGTACTGTCTTAGCAATTTTGGGGGGTGAAAAGTTGGTAATTTAGCAATTTTGAGGGTTGAAAATTCGGTAAGACGGAAAATTCGGTCATTCGAACCAGGGTAGAGCCCCATATAGTTTGGCTTATGAAGGGTTTACTGTATATGATTCAGTGTGGGAACAGTGAGTGAAACTCATCTCTTTTGACTCAAATCTGATCCTAATCCACTACTCACTACTTATTAATGCATGGCGTGCAGCCTACCTCATACTAATCAGTTCCAGAGGGCTGTGGCTTGCCTCAGACAGATGTTTTTTTTAACAACACACCATGATGTTTCTCACATGGGAAGTATCATGCAATTTTTATTAGATATTAGGCTATCAATCATCTCTCATCCCAACCCCCAAGAGGTCAGAAACAAAGAAGAATTAGTTACTATGAATTAAATCCACACACTTTCTAATCCTTTTACCATGGTGTTAACAACCAAAAATGGTTCAAACCTTTCTGGAAAAGTTCTTGATGCTAAAATTGAGTGCAAGGCCGACAGTGGCAAGGAGAAGAGAGGGACAAATTAAATAAATTATCAAGAGTAGCATGTCATGATCAAGTTATGGTTATCTGGACTAACTGGCAACTCACTCAGGCTTTGACAGGAGTGAGTTCCATTCAAGTAATTGCTGATTTTTCACCAACTGTGAAAAATCCAACCACAAGAACTCAGTAACTATGTTGAGCTGAGCAAAAGTATTTCATGGGTAGGTGTGTCATATCATTCACAAGACAATGATGTACATCTGATGTCATTTTGCAATGGTTACTAAATTGGCCATACCGCCATGCCACACAGCATGTTTTGCAACCCCCCTGCTGCATTCCACAGGTTAATCCTGCTATTAAACTCCTTTCTACTAATGCAACACTCACTAATACTGTTAGCCTGCTATTTGATATTTCATCAGAATTCCTGTAATTTTCCTCATAAGGTTTCTCATTTGCCCAGTATGGAATTAGTCCAGTACAGCAGTGCTGTTTAATTTAATTACCTCACTGGACATGATGCTACTGTACTTAATACTGTATAGATCAGTATCATGAAAGACAGGGATGACGCGATGGCATGACGAGCTCAAAACACAACCAGGCACCTCACCCAACATATCCTAACCTAATCTAAGCTAAACTAACCTGACCTCATCTTACCCGTGTATTTAATATCATGTAGACCTCTGTCGTGAACATCAGGCAGGGTGGAAGCGATGGCATGGTGAGCTGAGAACACAATCAGACACCTATGAGCCAGGTCACAGTATGACGCACCAAGACGCACAAGACCCTCCTTCACACGAATCATCTTAACTGCTTCATTTTCATTTACTCGTTCCACAACTGTTGAGAAGCACAGAAAATAATAAATACAGTAATAATACAATAATAATCTATCTACCATATCTATTTATAGCCAGACACCATAATCACATATGGGGTGGCCATCTGTCATTGAGTCAGCTGTTTTACAGGGAAGCACACTAACTTTTGCCAACCTACTTGCTAACATGTTGGGAACATGAATGAGTTGGTTATATGGTTACCACTCAGCACTGTAAATGGTTTCCAAGCTTACAGGAAACCATTTGGCTTGTCACTCAATGTAAAGCCACCTGAAAATTAAAGAAGAGTAATAAAGTGTGAGGTAATAAGGGAGAAATAGGAAGAGGGGAGGGCAGACACCAAAAAAGAATGATACAGGTGAAGGAAGAAGCCAGAATTACATCAAGTGAGAGGATGATGGTCACCACTACCTACCACCATAATAATAACAGTACAGTAATATTAATAATAATAATAATACAGAGACAGCCCGATTATCCAGGCTATATGGTGTGATGGAGGGCCTGAATAGTAAAAAATCACGATTAATCCAGCAGAAACAAAACACAAGTACTGTTAGATTTATTTACTGGTAAATGTACACTTTAAGCAGCAGAAAGACCTTACCAATTCAATTCATACTCCTCCACTGCTTCTGTATTTTTCTGTAAATTATCTTTTCCTGCTGAAATATTTCCCCCTCGTTACTATCGTCAGGTTCCTTAAGCCATACATATGACTGTTTGTTTCCAGCGCAATCTAAGAAACTCAAGATACTCAAAGGTGGATCCCAATTTCCCAACTGGGAAGTATGCATGGAAAAGTTTGAAAGGAATGAGAGAATGTTTTTGATTGGAGTTATGAATAGAAAAGTAGGGAATGTGAAGGTGGATGGAGTAGTTGGTGAGTGGGGTGTGCCAGCGGAAGTGGATGAGAATGGCAGTGCTCTAATGGACATTTATGCAGGGAGGGGGTTGGTGATAGCCAAGACTCTCTTCAGACAAAAAATGATCCACAGGTATACATGGCGGGTGATGAGAAGAGGGGGTGGTGAACTAAATCAACGGAAGGCAATGATTGATCATGTGTGTGTGTGGATTATAGAATGA
Organism: Birgus latro; assembly: GCA_018397915.1. Classification (NCBI taxonomy): domain Eukaryota; kingdom Metazoa; phylum Arthropoda; class Malacostraca; order Decapoda; family Coenobitidae; genus Birgus; species Birgus latro. Next base: position 4,830 of record JAGKTI010013008.1, read on the forward strand.
GGTGTGTAATGGATGCAAGAGCATATAGAGGCTGGGGGAGTGGACTTTCTGACCACCACTTGGTAGTGGTGAAAGTCAAGGTTCAAATGAAATGGATGAATAGAAGGGATGGACAGGAGGAAATAGTTCATGCAAGGAGGGTAGAAAGGTTACAAGAGGATAGAAAAATAGCAGAATATAAGAGAGAAGTGAAGGAACAACTGGGTAAATAAGAACAGGAGCAGATGGGGGAAGTGGAAGGTTTGTACAAGATATTCACAGAAGAAATCTGTGCGGCATGTGAGGTGGTGTGTAGGGTGAAGAGAAAACAAAACAGGGTGCAAGGAACAGCATGGTGGAATGAAGAGGTGAGACAGCTTGTGGTACAAAAGAAAGAATCATATGGTAAGTGGATGAGAAACAGGGGAGTGGAGGAAGTTGACAGACAGAAGAGTGAGTTACATGTAGAGAGGATGAGAGAGATTAAAAGATTAGTAAGAGAGTAAGAAGAGAGTGGATGAGGATTTTGGAAGGAATTTGAGTGTAAAGTGGAGGGAATGTACACAAATGTTCTGGAAAGAAGTAATGAGAGTTAGACAGGGGTTTAGAGAAGTTAGATGGGGAGTAAAAGATAAAAATGGTTGACTGCTAGTGGAGAAAGGAGAAAAAGTGAGCAGATGGAGAGAACAATTTAAGGAATTGTTGAACAAAGAGAATGAAAGCAATGCGAGTATAAGTGGCTGGGGAATGGCTGGGAGAAGGAGAGATGTGAGAAGAGAGGAAGAAATCAGTAGGATGGAAGTTTGGAAGCAATGAAGAATGTCGAAACAGGGAAAGCCCCAAGACCTGATGGAGTGTGTGGTGAAATGCTGAAGCATGGGGGAGAGACAACAGTAGAATGGATGAGGAAGAAGTGCAGATTGGCCTGGGAGGAAGGTAAAGTCCCAGAGGATTGGAAGTCAGGTATAATTATTCCCCTGTACAAAGGAAAAGGGGAAAAAGAAGTGTGAGGTAATCACAGAGGCATTTGTCTTCTCAGTGTAATAGGAAAAGTATATGGTAGGATACTTATTGATGGAGTTAGGGAAATAACAGAGGAATTAGTTGGAAGAGGACAAGGAGGTTTTAGGAAGGGAAGAGGTTGTGCTGATCAAATATTCATTCTTAGGTCTTTAGTGGGAAAGTTTCTGGAGAAGGGAATGAAGCTGTATGTGGCCTTCATGGATTTGGAGAAAGCATATGACAGGAAGGATCGACAAGGATTGTGGAAAGTATTACGAATATATGGAGTAAATGGAAAGTTGTTGAATGCCGTGAAGAGTATGTATGAGGGTGCTAAGGCTGCAGAGCATGTGGACAGTGAATTGAGTAAATTTTTCTATTTGAAGGCTGGATTGAAACTGGGATGTGTCATGTCTCCATGGCCATTCAATCTGTATGTGGATGGGGTTAATAAAGAGATAAAAGGTAGGAAGTGGATGTTGGAGTTGCCCTAATGAATGAGGGCAGTGTATGGAAACTCCCTGTACTGTTGTTTGCAGATGATAATGTGTTATTAAGTGAAAATGAAGGGGAGCTGCAAGGCTTGGTGAATGAGTCTGGGAGAGTATGTACGAAGTGGAATCTAAAGGTGATTGTAGGGAAGAATAAATGATGGTCTTCGAGAGAAATGAAGTCACTGAATGTACAGTAAGGTTGGATGAGGAGGAAGTGGAAAATGTGTGTTTAACCCCGTGGATTGCGCAATTACCTTTTTTAATCCCACCCCATGGTGGGGAAGGAAAAAAAAAATGTTTATTGTAAACTTGAAGATAAACATTCAGGGCATCATCTGGTAACACACACACACACACAAAAAAACTCTCTCTCTCTCTCTCCTTTTTGTGTAGTGCAATGCGTAAGTTTGCGTAAAGGTGTAGTGATTTTTTTTTTCTTTTAGGTTTTATTTATTATAAACTTGAAGATAAACATCCAGGACACAATCTGGTTATAAAAAAAAAAAAAAAAACTCTTTGCGATCGACATGCGTAAGTTTCAGTAGGGGTGGAGTAGTTAGTGGTGATGCATGGCCACTGGAAGGTTAGCACAGCCTGAGCTTTGGCTTGCAACACAACGCTTCCCAGCCTGAGCTGCGGCTTGCAATCGACGGGTTAAATACTTAGGTAGTGTGATGAGTAAGGATGGAAGTTTAGAGGGAGAAGTGCTTGGAAGGGTACAACAAGGAAGAAATGATGTTGGTTCTTTGAAAGCAATGGTAAGAAAAAGGAAAATGGGCATGGAGGTGAATAGTTACTGAATGACAGTATTGTAATACCAACTCTAACATATGGGAGTGAAAGATGGACCTTGTTGGAGGGACACAAGTCAAGAGTGAGAGCAGTGGAAATGATTTATTTGTGAGGATTATGTAGAGTCATGTGGAGAGACAGACTGACAAATGAGGAAGTGAAGCAGCATTGTGGTGTGGATGTGATAGGAAGCGTTAGGAGAACACACTGAGGAGGTTTGGCCATGTGGAAAGGATGGAGAACAAGAGACTGATGAGGAGAGTGTATGTGAGTGAGGTGGAGAGAGGGAGAGGGAGGAGGAGGCCAAAGATGAGATGGAGGGATGGAGTGGAGAGGTATCTGAGAGAGGAAGGTGTGAGCAAGGGGGAAAGCAGTGAAACGGCAGGGAACAGGGTGACATGGAGGCGATTTGTTTCTGGCCACCCCTTAAAGGACTAAGGCATCTGGCAATAGACAGATGGATAGATAGGTCAGGTTAGGCTGGGTTAGGTAACTGTAAAGTTTTTACCTGACTCTGACTGATGACAATGCTTGGGAAATGTACCCTTTACTTGAAGCAACTGAAAGACCTTACCAATGCAGTTCATATTCCTCCAGTTTATGTTCTGTACTTTTGTGACTATTTCCAGGGTGGTGAATGAATTTTTCCTGCTAAAAAATTTCCCTCCGTTATTATCATCACGTTCCTTAAGATATACCTACAGTTGTTTGTTTCCGACGTAATGGAAGAATCTTACTCAACATACTCAAAGGTGGATTTCGTTTCCCAATTTTCCAACTAAAGGGTAGGTTAGGTTAGGTTAGGTTAAGTTAAATCATTAGGTTCAGTTAAGCTAGGTTAAGCTAAGTTTAGTTAAACACTTAGGTTAGAACAATCCCTTCCTCCATTATGCTGACGAATCAAATGAGTTGACACAGCGGAACATAGCTAAAAACAAAGGAGAAACAGATTTCGTATGAAATGTTTATTTACCACCCCAGAATAATCAGAAAAATATAACAGACCATCAGGAAGATGAAGAACTGATCTGGTAAGGTGCTTCTACTGCCTCAAATAAAGCAAATGTTTACCCAATACAGTACTTAAAGTGGATGGGGAAGGGGGAGGGGTTCTGAGGCTTGAGGTACATTACGACCTCTCAGCACGAAGCAAGTGTGGTAGTAATGGGGACAACAAGGTGGCCTAGTGCAACTACGTGCCGGTAAGCGTGGGTGGGAAGCACTATGACTGACCTGTCAAGCTTGAATATGATTGGCTTCCAGCCGTGACTAGCATAAATGACGCCGCGACCTAGAAAACTCCTCGGAAATGAGTCACTTGGGACAAAGACAGCAGCAATCATGGCTATCAAACTGGTAACCACAACGTATGAAGCAATCACGGTTTGGCTGGAAAAGTACCATGAATTAGAAAATCATGACTAACAAACCTGCAATATATGTGAGTTGACTGTATATACGTAAAGTGCCACACTCTTGTTGTGCATTCCTCCATACAAATTCATCCAACCAATTCAGTCTCCTGTCTGTTACCTAGCCTCGACAACCTCCAAACCTTGCTTTCTCTCATATTCATTTACAATATCCATCCACCTTCACCTACCATACCTCCTTCCACCTTCAAACTTATCCACATATTCAATATAAGTATGTTTGTCTGAATAAATTCTAAACATTCTAAACATTGCTTGTACATTTAAAATGCTGTCTTTGCACAGTCTATCTGAATGGTTCAAATTAAGTGTGATGCAATTATGGAAAGTGATGATGTCTCTTAGCGAAAGGTTGTGCTACAACTAGGCAGAGAATGCTAGTAATTTTGTTGTTTACACAGCCAGCACTAGGGAGAGAAAAGGTGAAAAAATATGAGGCGGGATTAAAAGTTTTGATCAAGGTTGGCAAACTCAGTTTTCATTAATATTAGACACATACTCAAAGTACCGCTCTCATACATCCACAAGAGCTCTTGCCACTGATAAGGGCATTGCTGAAATTCTTCTTTCTTAATGCTCTTCATGACGCTTGTCATTTCAGACTGGACATGTTCAGTCATATCAATGTAGGCATAATGTTATAACACAATACTATATGTAAGTACAATATGTAACTATATAGCTACAGGTAACAATATGTAAAATAGGTAGTTATGTCTGAGTTCTCCAGGAAGAGACAACTACACATCCCCTTACCTAAACTAATCAAGAATGCCAAACACCCCTGATCATGTGCTGGAAACATGACTGACACACACACACTCACATACGTAAGCACATATACGCCCACACACTTTAGCCGGAAGCCAGAGGGGGATACTGTATAAGTCCGATATCACATGTAGGAAGGCCAGTAGACAGAGAGAGAACAAGAAAGCAGGCAGAAGAAAGAAGAGGTTGGAGAGTACGCCGATAACACGCGGGTCAGCTAGGAGGCCATGCTGTCACGCTACGTTATACAGTACTGTAAATCATAATTCGATATAAGTGTCTCACAATAAACTCCATCGACCCAAATCTGCGTATTTCATCATCCCACTTGAAATACAGAGAAGGCCTACACTGACATCGCCTACAAAGCCACACCATTACTCTCTCTCCTGGGGCAACTCCCACCAATGATACAACCAGATAACCTTCTCTATACCATAACACTCCTCGGCTATGTCTACTTACATTGGCGGCAGCAGTGGGATGCAAACCCATGCCTGCAAATTTCCTGACAGGGTGTTAAAAATTGCCAAAACCATCCCATATAATCCAGGGATGTGTTTACTTGATTTCATTTATGAGGTGGAATTAAACTGCAGCAAAGCTGGCGTGACTGACACATCACAGACCAACAGGACAGGGATCAAAGTGCCAGAAATTGTAGGAGGGATAAATAAGTCAAGTCCTGGCAAGGACCAGAGACAATCTCATCCAGTTTACAAACAAACACACAGGCAAGTTAGCTCAAGGGATTGTTCCTGCACACCAGGTAACAGGGTGGTACAAAAGTATGACCGAAGTCCCAGTAAACATTGGTCGGCACAAGGAAGATCATCTCGTAGGTTGAACCCAAGTAACATGCTCTGTTACTATTGTGTAAATCTTGGTCACACAAAATCTGAGTGCTATATTAAGAATAAAGAGGACAGGCATAAGGCAAAAGGGTTTGAACCGTATTGCAGGCACCATAAAACTTCTGGTCACTGGACCTCAGACTGTAAAACAATAGAACAATTGGTATCCACCTATAAGTCGGGGGAAGGTCCTACCAGCACAAAAGCCGATGACACATAAAACACCCAAATAAACAAATAGTCAACATAGGAAGTCTCTTTAGAAATGAAACCATTTTGGTCTCTGCTTTTTATGAGGATGAAGAGATTTCATTATTTTTGGATTCAGGCTCACCAGTGAATTTAATAACGCAAGATGAGTTAGAATTTTTATAAATAGAAGAAAAGTGACGTTTTTGGAAAATTCAGAGTTAAATTTATACACAGTGGATTGTAAAGAAATAACAATTATTGATATGATTGAGTTAAACATGAAATTCACAGACAGCCTCTGTGGTACAGTGGTAGAGTGTGCATTTTCATACACTGAAGAACGAGGGTTCACGCCCCGACAGGGTGATAAACTTTGGGAGCGTTCTTCTGACCAAGTACTGCATTTGCAGACATAAGGGGTGCTGTGGTTGAACCAGTGTCGCATACTATAAAGTATGCTTGCACCCAGTCAGCTTGCGTGAACCAATTACACTTGGTTCACAGACTACACACACATCCAAAGCCACTCCAACACAAAAATCACACTTACAAGCACTTCTTACCCTACATACAATCTCTGCAGAGCACCACATGTCGGTGGAGTGGAGCCTGATACACCAGAAAGAAAGAAAGAAAGGCCACAAAATCATTCACTACCACCTTTTACATAGTAGAAATATTATCAATTAGAGGAAATATGTTGCTTGGACTAAATACAGTGAAGACACAAAATATAATATTGAAGCCCCATTTCAATGGAATTATCTATGACAGCATATTCACAGAGGAACTTTCATCTCCTGATACCACAACCAACAATTATGGAAAAACAAGAGTAGCAAGAACGATTACACACAATACTAAAAAAGCAGAGTCTGACGTACAATTTCTCAAAGAAACAGCGCTTAGACCAACCCTTACAGGCCGACACCCACCGTTCACCCGCTCACTCACAATCCAATCGTGACTCGCTCACTCACCCTGCAAGCATTAATTATGATATAAATTTACCACCAAAATCATTCATGCAAGTTACTATTAAAAGTAAATTGAGAAATTGTAATGTCATTGTATTAGAAGAGACTATCAAAATAAATGGCCTTTTGATAGAAAGTGCCCCATGTTGGGTAAATGACAAGGGTGTGACTAATGTCATTTTAGCTAACACCATGAAAGGAGATGTGAAGGTTAAGAAAGGAACCTGTATTTATTAGTCAGAGAATTGCCCAGCTCCTATACGCTAAGTGACACTAGCGGGAGCATCGAGCAAAGTAAACTTGTCAGACAGAGAGTGCATAAAAAAGCATTTGGTTTGCTCAGATAATTCTGATGTGGGAAAATGATTTATTAGATGTACTGCAGAAACACAGACATGCTGTCGCATTACCTGGTGAAAACTTAGGGTGTAGAAATCTACTCCAATACCATCTTAATGTAAAAAGGGATACACAACCGATCTATGTGCCAGTGTACAGAATTGCACACTCACAACGTGCACTAGCAAAGCAGTATGTAGATGAAATGTTAAGTTTGGACATCACTGGACCTTCAGTATCCCCATGGAACAGACCACTCTTCTTTGTATCTAAACAAAACAGGGAAATGTGGGCAGTTGTTGATTATCGCAAACTTACAGCAATCAGGAAACCATTCCCGACCGTTTTCCCATGCCACTGTTAAGTGATGTCCTACACAACACTGGACCAGAAATTATGGTCTTTTCTACAATCGATTTATTAAGTGTCTATTATCAGATAGGCCTAGATATAGAATCCTGCAAATACACTGCTTTCTCTACAGACAGTGGTCATTATCAGAATAAGAAAATGCCGAAGGGATTAAGGACAGCTCCAGGCACATTCCAATGATTAATGAATAGTATACCGTCTGGAATATTAGGTGACGGTATATTAGTCTACTTGGATGACATAATTTCAACACACACAATGGATGAACATCTACAGAAATTAGACCAGCTCCTACACAAGTTAGCCAATGCAGGTTTAAAAATTAAGCTGTCTAAAAGTAAAATTTGCTTTAAGGAAATAAAATTCTTAAGCCACAAGACTAGATGCAGAGGGGATCCACACCTCTGAGGATGAAATAAGTAAGGGATTTCCCTGAACCCACAACTGTGGATGAAGTAAGACAACTTTTACAGCTTGCCGGGTACTACAGAGCATTTATACAATTCTCTCACACTGCAGAACCATTATTTCACCTACTGAAAAAACAAGCGGTATTTCAGTGAGAAGAGGAACATAAAATAGCATTTAATGAATTAAAAGATAAACTTACATATACACCTTGCTTAGCCTATCCTAATTTCACAAAACCATTCATAATTTGCACAGATGCCTCCCTCAAAGGCTTAGGTGCTGTATTGAAGCAAGAGGATGAATGAGGTAAATACCAACCCATTGCTTTTGCCAGTAGACAAATAAAAGGAGCACAGAAAAATTACTGTACAACAGACTTGGAGGCCCTAGCAGTAATATTTGCTCTATTGAAATTTCGTAACCTTGTGAACGGATACAAAATTCACCTATACACACACCACAAGCCTCTCATGGGCATGTTCCAAGAAAAACTCCTCTCTGGGAGGAAAGCATGATGGAAATGTAAAATCCAGAATTACAATGTAAATATTCGCTACATAAAAGGTAAAGTAAATTTGGCAGCTGAAGCCTTATCGCAAAATCCATTAGCCAATGTCGCTACAATAGGTCCATGTGAATCATTCTCCGTCAATGGTGAAACGATTCCTACAAATCAAGAAATCTCACAGGCACAGAGACAGGACCCAGTATGGTCTGACATAATATATCAACTCGAGTCAGGCGATGATGTACCATTACCCAAGTTACATGTACCGCTTACACAATTCACAATGGTAAATACAGTAATGCCTTATATGGGGTAAATCCAGGACAACCAAATCATAGAAAAAATATCAGGCAGTTAGTCATTCCTAGTACAATGATACCTCACATTTTAAGGATAATACATGATAATTCACATGCAAGGCATCCTGGCAAGGAGAGGACAGTCAGGCAGGCCTGGATATCACATTACTGGCCAACGTTACACAAAGACATACATAATGACATAGACAAATGTGAACCATGTGCATGACACAAAGGTTACATATTATCACCAGCACCTATAGGGAAATATCCTGTACCTAGCCAACCATGGGACATTGTTGCAGTTGATTTACTTAAATTACCCTTAACTACCAGTCACAATCAACATCTTTTTGTTGCTACTGATCAATTCTCACGATATATGATCTTGATTCCAATTAAGGATAAAACAGCAGAAACAGTCGAACGGGTATTCACTGATGGCGTGATCTGCAGGTTCACCACATCGAAGGTGTTAATAAGTGACAATGGTGGTGAATTTAACTCTTAAATTTTGAAAGAAATATGTAAACAATACAATATAAAGAAGGTTAATGTCTTGGCCTACTATCCAGCATCCAATGGATTGGTGGAATGGCAGAATAAAAAAACATTAGATGTAGTACGGCACATTCTCAATGACAATTATGCAAACTGGGATGACTGGATCCCCAGAATAGAAGCATCACTCAATTGTGCAACTGATAAATCCATAGGAGATACACCTCATTTCATCATTCACGGGTCAGACAAACGTCTCCCTTATGAGACGTTACAAGGCGAACAACTTCCCATATATAATTATGATGATGATCCTAAACTTCGCTTACGTGAATTTCAAGAAATACACACAAAGGTAAAGAAACAGTTAACGATGTCCAAGGAAGAAATGACAGAATCATTTAATAAGAAGGCAAAAGAATCAAACATCAGCACGGATGATACTGTCTATACCATAATTCACACTAGAGACAATAAACTGTCACTGAAATTTGAAGGCCCATATACAGTCATTAAGAGAAAAGCCAATAAGGTAGTGATTAAGTCACTATCGAGTGATGAAGAAAAAGAAATACATATTGATCACTTAAAAAAGGTCTCAAAAAATTTAGCTTGCAACTATAAAACACCAGACATGACCAAAAAGCCTAGTACACGCGGTGGAAATAAGCCGGGTGAAATTAACACATGTCAAAATAAATTGTGGTCGCATACCAAACAAACATAGGTGCAACCAATACAGCTCTCACTATAACAAGGCATTTACATGACTTAGGAATCGATTTAGACTCCTTTTATAAGTAATAATATTAAACAGGTCGAGATAACTCTGGTATTCATCATCACCCTTAGCATAACTTGCTAACAACAGTGGATTAGATATCTACAGTTATACAGTTGTTCTTTCGGTAGGTAAAAATGAGGCGAATTATTCCATGGATCATGTTCCTGTTGATATCAAGAGAATCTCCTCACTTACACCCTCAATATGTTGTCAGACAAAGTTGCCTGATAACCCCAACAGCCTCAAAGGCAATTGTCTATCTATCTATCTATTGCCAGACGCCTCAATCCCGCACGGGGTGGCCACAAACAAATCGCCTCCATGTCGCTCTGTCCCCCGCCATTTCACAACCCCCTCTCTCATGTACCTCTCCAATCCATCCCTCCATCTCATCCTTGGCCTCCCCCTCCCTCTTGCCCCCTCCACCTCACTCACATACACTCTCCTCATCAGTCTTTCACTCTCCATCCTCTCCACATGCCCAAACCACCTTAACGTGTTTCTCCTAACGCTTCCTATCACATCCACACCCACACCACAACGCTCCTTCACTTCCTCATTTGTTAGTCTGTCTCTCCATGTGACTCCACATGCTCCTCTCAAATAACTCATCTCCACTGCCCTCACTCTTGACTTTTGTCCTTCCAACAGGGTCCAAGCTTCACTTCCATATGTTAGAGTTGGTATCACAATACTGTCATGTAACAACTTTTTCACTTCCATGCTCACCTCCCTGTTTCTTATCATTGCTTTCAACGAACCAGCAACCTTCCCTCCCTGCTGCACCCTTTCAAGCACTTCACCCTCCAGACTTCCATCCTTACTCATCACACTACCCAAGTACTTAAATGCACTCACATTCTCCATATCCTCCCCATCCAATCTCACTGTACATTCACTGGCTTCACTTCTCTCGAAGACCATCACTTTACTCTTCCCTACATTCACCTTTAGATTCCGTTTCTTACACACTCTCCCAAACTCATCTACCGTGCCTTGCAGCTCCCCTTCGTCTTCGCTCAACAAAACAGTATCATCTGCAAACAACAGTACAGGGAGTTTCCAAACACTGCCCTCTCTCACTAGGGCTGCTCCAACATCCACTGCCCAACCTTGTATCAATTTTATAACCCCATCCATGTACAGATTGAACAACCATGGAGACATGACACATCCTTGTTTCAATCCAACCTTCAAATGGAAAGATTCACTCAGTTTGCCATCCACACACACTGCAGCCTTAGCACCCTCATACATACTCTTCACTGCCTTCAACAACTTCCCATCCACTCCATATATTCTTAATACTTTCCTTCTCTATCCACCCTGTCATATGCTCTCTCCAGAAACATGAAGGCTGCATACAGCTTCTTTCCCTTCTCTAGAAACTTTTCCACTAAGGATCTAAGAATGAATATCTGGTCTACACAACCTCTTCCCTTCCTAAAACCTCCCTGTTCTTCTCCAACTAATTCCTCTGTTATTTCCCTAACTCTGTCAATAAGTATCCTACCATATACTTTTCCTATTACACTGAGAAGGCAAATGCCCCTATGATTACCACATACTGCTTTTCTCCCTTTTCCTTTGTACAGAGGAATAATTATATCCTCCAGGACTCTACCCTCCTCCCACGCCAATCTGCACACCTTCCACATCCATTCTATTACTATCTCTCCCCAATGCTTCAGCATTTCACCACACACTCCATCAATTCCTGGGGCTTTCCCCATTTTAACTTTCTTCATTGCTTCCACCACTTCCATCCTACTAATTTCTTCCTCTCTTCTCACAACCCTACTTCTCCCCGCCATTCCCCAGCCACTTATACTTGCATTACTTTCGTTCTCTATGTTCAACAGTTCATTAAAGTGTTCTCTCCATCGGTTTACTTTTTCTCCCTTCTCCACTAGTAATCTACCATTTTTATCTTTCACACCCCCACTGACTTCGTTGGCACCCTGTCTAGCTCTCTTTACCTCCTTCCAGAACATTTTCTTACATTCCCTCCACTTTGCACTTAAATTCCTTCCAAATTCCTCATCCACTCTCTTCTTACTCTCTCTTACTAATCTTTTCACCTCTCTCCTCCTTTCTACATATAACTCTCTCGTCCACCTCTCAGCTTCTTCGAAGCCTCTGCTCCTCATCCACTCATTATATGCTTTCTTCTTTTATGCCACAGCCTCTCTCACCTCTTCAGTCCACCATGCTGTTCCCTGAACCCCCTTTTGTCTTCTCTTCACCCCACACACCACCTCACATACCGTACAGATTTCTTCTGTGAATATCTTGCACACACCTTCCATGTCCCCCATCTGCTCCAATCTATATTTACCCAATCGCTCCTCCACTTTCCTTTTATATTCAGCCTTTATTCCATCCTCTTGTAACTTTTCTACCCTCCTTGTAAGAAATACTTCCTCCTGTCCTTCCCTTCTTCTCTTCCTCCATCTTGTTTGGATTCTGATTCTGGCCACCACCAAGTGGTGGTCACAAAGTCCACTCCCTCAACGGCAATTGTACAGGACATAATAAGTACTGAAATTAGTTTGGACGTACTGCAAGACCTACCAATAATGTTACAGAAAATATTAGGACCACTTAGAACTCTGAAAGCAGTATTAACCCCTTCATTACCGAAATCGATAAGGTTTACGCTTGTAAACCTAGAAAAAGTTCTGGCGAGGAACCGATAATTGTAAGGTTTACGGTGGTAAACCTGATAAGCATAGGGAGGTATAGGAGGGTAAGAGTGTTGGTTTTGGGGTTACTAGAGAGACTTGGGTTGTAAGAACTGGCAACTTGACTCTGACGTCATTCTCCTTGTCATGGCCATGCCATGGCCATATCAGAGTCCATGCCAGGCCATGATTGACATCATTTGGGTATTTTGGATATGATTTATTATTTCAAATGTTTTGGGCATATATATAGACAGACCTATATGGTATGATATACACAGAAGAAAATAGTTGCACTAGGCATATCAGCACGTAGTTACCATGACAACCACCCTCCTAGGCCCCACAACCAACCAGCAGCCAGTTCTCACCCGCAACCCCTCAGTATCCCCCAAGCTACATGCTGTGACTGTGTGTTTTTTTTTTGGCTGTTTTTGCATGATGACGAATTTGATACAAAGCTTGCTAGTGAGTTAGATGAGTCTGAAGACAATGAAACTCAATCAGACATCAGTGAGTGAGTCAGACGATGATTATATACCAGAATACGACAGTGATAGCGAGAGTACGAATGATGAAAGCGAGATAGATAATTGCTCAAATCCCAGCCCTGTAGGCTCGCCATTGTTGCAGAGTCCCTGAGGACCTGCCTTCACCCTCTTGTCAGATCCGTTTGCAGATCAAAGGCCACCTCCACTACCTACACTTCACCTGGACTCTCCCAACGTACATCCTGCAGTGTATCAACGCCACGAGGAGCAACATATGAGTACTGTATATACCTTTTTATGTCTGTAAAGTCTATATTTATAGGAACAATGAAAGTTTAGTGAAGTATATATATCCCTGCACGTATACTACTATAGGAAATGTATTTCAAATCATGCACACTGTACCTCGTGGTCAACATATACTTGAGAATATAAAAGTAATATAAAATGAAAAACAGCTCACTTATGATAAACGATCACCCCCTACGCACACGCATGAACTTCCGGGAATTCGGTTTGACGGAGGGAGAGCGGGGCGGCTGGGGGTGGGAGGCGCGGTAATGAAGAGGTTAACATGCCCTTCCTCACATGATCAACCCACACAGGAAGTAGCTGAATTAATTGAGTTAGCAGACTGGAAGCTAGAACAGGCTAAGCACATAATGATCACCATGATCCAGGACATCCCATTAGCTGGGAGTAATACACTTAGGGCAGGAAACAACATCACAAATACACGTAACAGACGTGGTTTGTTCAACTTAGGTGGAGCAATTATAGGTATCATTTTTGGATTAGCTACAGAAAATGATCTAGAGGAAATGAATAACAAATTAACAAAACAGCACAAATTCTCTCACATCAACATAAGTTGGCTGACACCCAGAACACCTTAATGCTGAAGATTGTAAAGAACCTAAGGAAGGCAGAAGCATCAACTCTAGGAACTGTAGAGAAAGTAAATCCACTAGAAGGAAACAATACACTATTCCAACACCTTTCAGTGATCATGGAACATATTGACATTACAGTTAGACAATACTAGAGCTCATTATCAGACTCTCATGAAAGGCATTGCTAATGCTGGTAATGGCAGGATCACCATTAATCTACTACCCATTCGCAATCTCCGTCAAATAATTAGTCAAGGCATACATGAGCATGGTCTGAAAACTTTGTCTGAGGAAAGAAATCTGATGTTATATTATCCATATTTGGAAGCAACACTCACAATATCAATAGTAGTTCATGTACCATTCATAGCAGATGATTTTTTAACGGTCTATCAAATATACCCTTTTCCTCCTAAGAAAGATGACTCATTAGTCACCATCAACATCAAAATAGAAGTCATTATTGTCTCCAAGAAACAGGACACCGCCACTTTCACTAGTGAAACAACAACTGAACACAAATGTTGCACATCATTACATGCATTTCATCATCGTCCTGCGTACATCTTCACGTTTCAACCAGCTGAGACAGTCCCTTGTGAAATGGTTATCATAAAAGATCATGACATCCCTCATCACTGCAACTTCACATTTGCTCCAGATAAACTCATTCATCATCAATGCATTGGATATTCACAGTTCTTCTGCTTCACTTAAAATACATCAGTTTTTGTGACTTGTCCAGACACACCTCAAGCCCATACATCGGCATCTGGTTCATACATCGCATCAGATTACTGTACAGTTCTGACACCTACACTATCCACTTTGCCCACTAAAAACCATTATGCCATTTTCAACCACACACACAAATACTTCCAGCCATTATCTAGGATGAACTTAAATATAAGTGCACATATTAAGTTGACTTCACCCAAGTATGAAACCATGCAACTAATAAATCAGACAATACAACCTTGGGAAGAATACATTAGGATTATGTTCAACCCATACTATGTGTGCAGCCCAGCTCCAGCCATCTTTGTAATTTTCCCCATCATATTTGCTATATTGCTTTGGGCCATGCACAGAATGCAAGCAAGGATTGCTAACCTGGAATCAGTGTCCAAGAACTGCTCTGTACAAGTGAGACAAACTGAGTAAATATTGTATACATACATATATACAGTATTTTATATAAAATAACAAAATATGGGTCACACATAATATAGGCTTACTTTAATTATACTACTATGTCTCATTTATATATGAAAGTATACAGCAAGTCTGTCTCATATATATTGTATAACTGACTACAGTAGACTTGCTATTGTATTATTCTAATATTACTATTATATTTATATATCTATTGTACATGTACCATTTTATTATGTTCTATCTATCTCTATCTATAGACCGACGCCCTAATCCCGCAAAGTCTGGCCGAAGACAAAACGCCACCAAGTCGCTCTGTCACCCACAATTTGCCTACCCTCCCCCAAGCTCACTCCCCCCTCCCTCGTATACCTCTCAACTCCATCCCTCCACCTCATCCTTGGTCTTCCCCTCCCTCTTCCTCCCTCCACCCTACCTGAATACACCCTCTTGGTCAGTCTTTTATTTTCCATTCTCTCCACAATTATATTACAAAAATTATATTACTACAATGACTACAATTATAATCACTACATTATCACAATTATGTAACTTTTACAATATGATGCATTTCACTTACCTTGCAAGTTAATTGTAATATGTATATGTATACATAAATATATTATGACAATATTTATTGTCATCGGTACGATAGTGGACGTGACCGAGCGATATGTAGGCATAATACTGTATGTTATAACACAATACTATATGTAACTACAGTACGTAACTAAACAGCTAGAGGCAACAATATGTAAAACAGGTAGTTATGTCTGAGTTCTCCAGGAAGAGACAACTACACATCCCATTACCAAGACTAATCAAGAATGCCAAACACCCCTGATCATGCGTCGGAAACATGACCAACACACACACGCACAAACATACTCACACGTACGCCCACATACTTTAGCTGGAAGCCAGACGGGGATAAACGTTACGCTGTAAATCATAATTCGATATAAGTGTCTCACAATAAACTACTTCGACCCAAATCTGTCTATTTCACCATCCCACTTAAAATATGAAGAGGCAGAGGAGGCCTACACTGACATCTTCTACAACGCTGCACCATTACTCTCTCTCCTGGGGCAACTCCCATCGACGATACAACCAGATAACCTTCTCTGTATAATAACACTCCTTGGGTACGTCTACTTACATCAAAACAACGTCCTTTCACTACAAGATCAGTTCTGGGAACAACCAGAAGTCACACAGTGCTAGGTCAAGTGAATGAGATGGATATGGATTAAATGAAATTTTTTTCTTAAGCAAAATGTGATAGATATTATGTGCTATGCAACTGGGTGCACTGCTGTGAAGCAGTCACCTGACATTCCACTTCTCACATCATGTAGTCTAACTGCTTCATGCAAACTTCCATGTAGAAAGCTTTATTAAGAGTACTGTAGTACACCTGGGGAGATATTCTCTGTGCAGTTCCATGCAGCATGACCTTTTTGACTGCAACATCTTCCCAAGCACTGCAGAAACTGAAAGTAAGTGGGTCACATAACCTTACTGTTGCCCTTGCTACAATGCAAGGTATCATGTTGTCCAGCAATATACGGCAAAAGTGGCTGATGCTCAAACCGCAACAGGAGAAACTGCTGGCCACTCAATACAAACTGGGAAGACCATACTCAGTAATTTAAAATCACATCTCATATATGCAAAGCCAGACAATCATGTTCTAATTTAAGAAGGTATACAGATGTATCATTCAAATTAAGCAGTGCAGTTCATTGTAAACAGAAAATATAATGATTTCATACTTATGAATCAGTAATGTGATAATTACTGAGGCATGAGGTGTCAGATCTAATAGAGTTGTGCATATTAAACCATTGTTACACACAGAAGCATGGCTGGCTCAGATGATGATAGCAATGATATTTCATTGCAATAGTAGGATATTTGGTTAGAAGTGCTGATGATAAACAGTAACACAGCAGAGCCGCAACAACTGATGTCAATACACTACACCTGTCCCTGCTGCTCCCAGCCCTTCCATGTTACATACCATCATGGTGAGCCAGACTACGAGCCCTTTCAGCCTGAACCAACTTCTCCTTCATCACTTGTACTTCCTCTGCTGTAGCCTGAAAGGAAAACATCAGTTTACTGGATTTCTGTACTGCACAACAGGCTAAGAATACAGAATGCAAATACAGGAAGTTATAGTACTATGTCTGACATCTAACTTCAAGGGTTTTGTGGAAATGGTAATGATAAAAATGGGTACGGCAAGTCTTATATTTTAGTACTCCTTATGAGATGAATGAGCTCAAGGCTGGGTTACTCTAGCTCAAAACAATTATCCCCTTTCAGCTGTAGGTCTCTCCTATGCATCTGGCATTAGCTTAAGAGAAATAAAATAGAACTCTTATGACAGAAAGGGGTTAGGACAACATGACCTGCCTATGCATTCCATGCACTTGGTGGCAATACATGTCTCCTCTCGGAGACTCCAACTGCTTCACACAGCATCTTATTTTCCTTGAGTGGTGTCTTTGTCTACAAGGTCAACAGGTAACCAGGTGGGGAAAAAAAAATAACCTATATACTGTATATATACTCCTTACATCAATGCATCATTCCATTTTGCTCTTGGTCTCCCTCTTAATCTCCTATCTTACCAATTACTATTGTGCTAAATTTCCTCCTCTCCCAGTCTCCTTTCCCTTCTCCTGTCTCCCTCCTTACATCTTTTCCCTGCATACCTCCTTTCCCTTCCTCCACATATTCCACATCCTCTTTACCTATCTCTATTCCCTTCCTCCTTAACTACCTCCCTTCCCTTCCTCCTTAACTACCTCCCTTCCCTTCCTCCTAGTCTAAAACTCTTCCCATTCTCCCTGCCTACCTCCCTTCACTTCCTCCCTGCTTAACTCTCTCCATATTTCTCCCTGCCTGCCTCCCTTCCTGTTCTTCCTTTCCACCTGCCTATATCCCTTCCCTTTCTCCCTCCACAATCTCCTTTCATCTGTTCCAATGTCTTCTCCCTGCCTGTAATGGAAGCCCCTCACACTGGAAAAGAAAACATATTAAAGCTATTCTTATTAATGAGCGTAGTCTATGTAATAAATTTTCTGATTTAGAGGCCCTTGTCTTTACCGATGATTATGATGTAATTGGTATAACAGAATTGTGGCCAGATACTGAACAGAGAGATTTTCTAGCAGAATTTAATTTACCAGGCTATCACATTTTCAGTAGCGAAAGGAAGAATCGAACAGGGGGCGGTGTGTTGTTATACATTAAATCAGGATTTCATCCAGTCGAAATTACCAAGCCATGTATTGAAAACATTGACACTATTTACATTCAGCTAAGAAATGAATCCTGTCATAAAATCAACATTGGGGTAATTTATCGTCCACCCGGTCAGCCACTCAACATCGATAACGAAATCTACAATCAAACTGCCGAAATATCTTGTACACAAAGCACGGTAATATTTGGTGATTTTAATTTACCAGTTCCAAAATGGGGAGAAGCCCTATCCTCACACACAGAGTTAGACCTGTATACAAACTTGCAGGAAAGTTCTTCATATCAATTTGTAAATTATCCAACACGTGGATCTAACATCCTAGATCTTGTCTTAGCCACATCAGAAAATGTAGTGAGTAACGTAATTGTAGGAGAAGAATTTAGTACAAGTGATCATCGCATAGTTACATTCAACATTAAATTCTGTGAAGACAGTGTCAGGGCCAGTTGTGAGAAAGTGCCTGACTTTAAGAGAGCAAATTTTATGAAATTAAAGGCAATTATAGGTGCAGCCAACTGGCATCCCATTGTAAAAACTCTAGATATCAATGATGCTTGGAATTTTTTTATGGAAGCTCTCAACAGTGCTGTCAGGTTATGCATTCCAATGCGCAACAGAAGGCCTGCCAAAAATTCTAAACCCAAATGGTGGAACTCCGACATTAAACATTGTCTGAAAGCTA
>JAGKTI010013009.1:11935-23722 GCA_018397915.1 Birgus latro
TTATATATTGCATATATAATAATTCATTCGGGGGTCACCCCCCGAGTTTGCGTTAGGGGGGTCAGTGTCAGGTGGGTCGGGCCTAAAATTTCAAGTAGGCATAAAAACGTCAGTTTTCACCCGATTTACTCCAAATTTGATATGTGACATCTTTGACTAGATATCTTGTTGTGATTATACATCAGGAATAAAATGACTGCCGGGGACGGGTCTGCTGTGCCTTGGCACCGCTTCTTGTTTTTCTGTCTTCTAGACATTCAGTTTTTTTTTTTTTATGTGTCCGACTCTGGGCATAGGCTTCACAACCTGCTATCAAGGCCCAGCAGTCCTCCTACATACCATACACTTCTACATGGCTTTACCCAGAAGTTTATTACTTTTTAAATCACACCTTCATTGGCCCACCCACAATCAGTCTTTAATGACTTAAGTGGTATGATGAACCTCCATGAACATTAACGAATCTGAGATGTACTCAGTTAATTTCAATAACTGTAACTTTTCTGCTAAGTCTGGACATAACGGCAATTTACTTGACTGCTTTTCTAAGTTTAAATTCAGATGAATAGGTGTGGATGTCAGGACTCTAAAATATAACACACCACATAATAGCTAGTAACATATATAGAGGTTGGATGAAACTATAGTAACTGTAATATAGAGGTTAGATGAAAGTTGTGCTTATCGAGAGAGCTAGAGGAAACAGCACGCACATTTTCAGTTAGGCATATCACACACAGCACAATGATGGAAAGTCCCCAGACTCGAGAAAGTTCCACACACCCGTGCCCTTACACGTGACACAACCAGTCATATACAGGAGAAATGGGAGAGGCAGGTCAGAAGGGGTTCAGGAGAGAAGAGAAGGATGGCGAGGAGAGGCAGGAAAGAGTGCGTGGAGTTAGCCAGTATAAAACCGCTCTCATCTGAGTACTGCTCATGTGATATACTCCATAGAAAACTCACCTCAGTACTACTCTTGTGAGATTGGTGAGGCACTCCCACTGAAGAGAATAAACTGCAATCAAACCCCAAACTCATCTTCATTTTTCTCCTGCCATCTACGACAAGTACAACGAACATTTTCTATTTCTTAAAATCTCTACAAATCAACACACAGTTACAATAGCTCGGGACGACTACTCATAATTGGTAGCAGCATTGCTTACCTATATGGAGACTGAAGTCCTGAATATGTCAGAATGTGCCTTAATAGGCTCTTACAGCCTCATAAATGATGTAATTTGATGTACAATGATATAATTATCTAACCTGATTTGAATGAACAAAGACTGATCCAACAAAGGTCCATTAGATGGGAAAAGCCAGAGCGAAGGTAACTGGGCCTGAATGGACAATATTCAGGGCCGGATTAACCCTGCTGTGGCCTGGTAGGCAACGCAGACGGTTGGCCTGCAACAAACAAATCTCTTTTTTCCGTTTTTTTAGTAAAATATTGGCATGACCTATAATTGCCTTTTTTTTTGATGGCCTGATGGGTGATGGCCCACATTTGGACGCCCAAAGCTTATATTTATTCCGCTCTGGAAGTCTGGATGGCCTGTGACAGGCCGTGGCATGGTAGGCAGTTGCCTCTTTTGCCTATATCTGGTAATCCGTCCCTGACAAAACTGGAACTGAATGGTCCTGAAATGTCCTGAACTCTCCCGACTGAGTCTTAATTACAGTAATGCGAAGGTCGTGAATGAACATTAATGGGCCGAGCTAAACTTGCATGGATTTATATGAATTCGAATGGAGAGATGTGGCCCTGATTTAACCTGAATTAACTGAATGAAACCCAAATGACTATGAAAGGCCATTTAGTGACCGGAAACGTCTTGAAAGTACGTAAATGGTTCTTTATGAACCTAGGCTAAAGTAAATGGACCGGATTTATTGTGAATGGACTGGATTAGATGAGAAGGGCCTGAATGGATTTTTAAGTGGTTTAAACATACTTTACTGGATGTTTAAGGACTTATTCCCTCACTCACACGAGGCGAATGCCACAGCCTGCACAGCCTCACTTACCCTCCGATTCCAGCCATGAAGATCCCTGTGTGCAAGCCTCCAGGCAGCCATTCTTCCTCCCGTAAGTATCTCCCGCCATCAAGGACTTGCCTGATCCAGCAGTTTCACCAACTTTTCCTTTGTCTTCTCCACCCAGTGTTGACTCTTTCATATATCACATTTTGACAGGATCAGTCTCAGGGAAACGCCCCATGTTCCCACGTAACTGAAGGTGATGTTCCTGTGTTATGCAGGTAATAGGCCGAGTGTGTGAATTCAGTATATGAAGCCTGTAACACTAAAAGAAGAAATGAATACACAAGTATTTTTCGATAATCCGAGGAAAAAGGAGTATGAAAATGGGCTTGAATTGTTAAATGACTTTAAATTGTTAATAAATACCTAAAAGGGTTAGAGATAATGTTATGAAGCAATGTGGAATGTAGGCCAGTAGATATACCATCAGGAATTTAGGTTATTCTTAAAGACTCCGAACTATTGTATTGCTGGATGCTTTACTGAGAGCTATGTTGCTTTCTAAGGGTCTAGTAGTTCTCTGTCTCCCTAATTTCATTCCAGATAGAGGTACGTGAGCTTCCGTTCAACTGCCATCACGTTACGGTGAGTTATGTAATTCTCGGCTGTGTATATGTAAAGTCTTCTCAACGTTCCCTCCCTGAGTCTGAAGATTTGGCCAGAGGAAACAATCAGCGCCAATTCATCGCATTCTAGCGGCAACAGAATATGACGAATTAGCAGCAAACATCTGCTCACTTATATTTGTCTCCCCCCCTCACCGGATAAATGAGATGTCTCCTGATATGTTGTAGACGTAGAGATAATTAGAACACAGTTCAAATAATAAAATTACACTGATACTATATGAGGATAAGAAGATGATATGACAGCATACTGTGCTAATATCATACTAGTTAATAGAGATATATTTAGCTAAATTATTATACATACATATGAGAGTTTTAAAATGATGATGTATGTTATGGTGATGAATAATAAAACTGCATTAATGTAATAGCTGGTTAAACTGGATTTACAGTGGTAGCACGAGAGAATAAGATTTCGCAATAAATAAGTAATGTTTACATAATTAGTTGGATGTCCACACGTCTTCATACAAGTCAGCACTTTAGAGGTGAAGTGGTTAGTGGTGCAGTTGGTAGTTGCCTCTGGGCAGTGCGTAAAGCTTGTGTCCCACTGTCAGGAACTTTCCCACGACACGCCACGATCTTCATGTCTTCGTGTGTCGCCGCATGTCATCGTGAGTAACGTGGCGTGACTTAGCGATGATGTAGTGCACTGACGTGGAGAACTTGGTCATTCTTCGTGGTTCTTGGCACGCTACGACAGTTTTTGGAAGGTTCAAAAATTGTAGGCGTGGGCGCCGACAAGGAGAACGTAACATGTCGTGACGGCAACGTCATTTGTCTTAGCTGTGACTTAGCGTGTCTTAGCGTGTCGTAGGTTGTCGTAGCTTGTAGACAGGTGTGACTTGACGTGTTGTAGCAATAACTTGGAGATCCCCGCCAACATCATGTGTCGTCATATATCCTGATAATCTTAGCAGTTCTATAGCGAGTCGTAGCTTGTCGTAACGTGTCGTGATGTCTTGGCGTGGAGTCAAAGTGACCGTTATTTTTTAACTAAGAGGTGATCGTGGTGTGTCGTCAGGATAACGTGATGCTTCCGTGGGGTGTCGTCGGATGTCATAGCAATGTCTTTGTGTGTCTTAGCACTAACGTGACTGTCGTGAAATGGCCGTTTAGGCCTACCGTTTGGGGCATGATCCTGGCATTTCACCAAGATCATACCTTGCGGGTAAGATCGTGGTGATTGGGGCCGTTCTCGAAGGTGAACTTGAATATGGGACATGGGCTTAAAAAGCCATCATGTTCCCACACATATTTCTCCAACTGCAGCGTCATGTTGCGAATTCTTCACGTCACTTTCAGTTTTTACAAGTTTCACTGCTTTCCCTGCTTTGTGTTCTAATCTATTTCATGGGTGATGACAGTATGACTGTTGATCATAAGAGTGCAGGTAACTTTGCATTAAATGAACTTGCAAAGTTATTTATGAAATGTATAAAAGTCAAAGCTGTTCCCAGATGTTGGATTAAATGCGTCTGTTATTCAGCTTCACAAAAAAGTAACACCAAATATCTAAAGAACTGCTTTCCAATTAGTATTCTACCAGTTGTATATGTTACTGACAAAGTAGAAACTCGTTATCGTATAGAATGCCTAGGTATTCTATAGAACGCCCAAAACTTCAAGACGAATGTATAAAACAATATCATCTGTACACACTCCCTAGGTATTATGTAGATTACCGAATTTGTTTTAGGCAACGTGTGAAACGATCAAACTGCAGCAAACAGGTAAACTGTGAAATCAGTCATTTCATTTACGTTAGGTTAATTTAGGCTGCTGTTAGTTTAGGCTAGGATAATCCAGGTTAAATTCAGGTAAGATTAGGGTAGGTTAATAAGGTTGGGTTAATTTAGATAAACGCTTCACATAACTTAGCATTCTTCTAAACCAGGGATGCACAACCGGCGGCCCGTGGGCCGCATGTGGCCCTCAAGCAACCCTCTGGCGGCCCTTAGTAGGTAATAAAAGGTAAAAAATAATAAAAGGTAATAAATTGATAAATAGCAGTTCAGATAATAATTCAAAATGGACCCAGAACTGCAACCCTTTTTCTGTATCACCTGAAGACGTGGAAGTAGAAGCCCAGTTAGAACTGACTGACCTCCAGAACAGCGACATTCTTCATACAAAGTTTAAAGACGGGGACTTACTCACTTTCTATAATTGTTTGCCCAAAGATCAATATCCTTATTTGAGAAACAAGGCTGCTATTTATGCAAGCTTATTTGGCTCTACCTATATATGTGAACAAACATTTAGTCTGCTAAGTCGAAACAAGTCAAACATTCGAAGCAGGCTGAGTGATGAAAGTTTGCACTCTGTTTTGCGACTGGCAACAACAAAGTTTCAACCCAACATAAAGAAGCTTGTCTACGAATCACAGTGTCAAAAATCGCATTAAGAAGACTGTGTCATGCATGCCAGGTAAGGATTAATCATAGTTTTGTAACGTAATGGATTAAGTACTATATTTTTACCATTAAGCACCTAAAATTTCTACATTTTTGTTTAAAATAAATCTTGCGGCCCTCAGCGAGTTTTAAGTTTGATCATGTGGCCCGAGGAGCCCAAAAGGTTGTGCATCCCTGTTCTAAACTAACCTAACCAAACTTAACCTAACCAAACCTGACCTAACCTAGCTTAACCTAACTTAAACTTAATCTAGATTATCCCAGCATAACCCCTTGTTGTCTATTATGTTATACTTTGCCAAAAAATGCTAGACATTATAGAATACCTGGGCATTCTACTAAAATCCCTAGGTAGTTTATATTAGGTCAGAATGAAATAAGTTTATTTCATACTTTGCCAAAACATATTAGACATTCTATAGAATACCTAGAGATTGTTAACAATATCTTAGCTTCAAGCAATGCCGGTAAAATATACAAATTTTAAGAAAACTTTTAATAAATCGAATTTGACAGATGCAACCCAGCAAAGAGAATAGACTGGATTTCGGTGTAATTACTCGAAAATAGAGCATTGCAGGTGACTGAAAAACCTTCATACTTTAAGAAACCTTTGTTCTTGGTATCTCTTAATTATGAGGCTCCAATGAGAAAAGCAATCTGAGGACAAAGTGTTGAAATAACGTATGTTTAAATACTAATATATAATTATTTATAGAGGCTGCACGACCATCATAAAACATCATAGAGACAGAAAATGCCGATAAAGAAAGATGTTTGACAAGGAAACACCATTTCCTGAGTACCTAGAGGACAATTTCAGACATTTAGATTGGGGAAATAATGGAATTAACATAGATGTTGAGCGACTTGACGGTCTTTGATTCGTAGACGACAGTGTCCTTTCAATGAATCAGGGTATGAACTACACGAAATGATAGGTGACCTGAATAGGGAGGTTTGGAAATGAACGAGAAGAAGTGTATGTGTTAGAGACGTGTTTGTAAGTTGTGCCGCTAGTTTTGGTTCGGTCATTCAATTGGTCAATCCCGTCCAGTAAAACAGGAGGGGAAGAATTAGAATTTGTTGAGCAATACATCTACCTATTGCTAGGGCAGGCAGTTCTGGCAGACCCAGCCCATGACAACGAAATCAAGTGGGGGATGGGAATGGGATTTAGATCTTGTGGCAAACTAAGTAGCTACATGAAGGATAAGCACTTATCCATATGACAAAAGAGACGATTATATCATCAGTGTGTCCTTCTAGTTCTGCTTTACAGATGGGAGGCGTGAAGTCTAAAAAAAAAAAAAAAAAATAGAACGGAAACTCAGCAATGTTCGGAATGGAATGGAAGTATTATGTTGGGGATCAGATGATTAGCTAAAAAGCGTACCTCCTGGGTAGGAAACCTGACAAAAGTAGAGGATATAATCACAACAGTCTAAAAGCATAAGTGAATGTGAACAGGTATGTCCTTGGCAGAACAGACAGATGAACAATCAGGGTAAAAGAATGGCTGTTCAGAGATCAAATTAGAAGAACAAGCATACAAAGAACGAGATGGGGAGAGAGGTTTCGGATATTCTCTGGGACAGGATGAAACTGGCTAACAGCCATGGTCAGAGAGGAAAAAGATGTGTGACACCTTTGTCGTGTAGTGGACTGACTCAGGTGATGATGATGATGATGATGATGAGGAGGAGGAGGAGGAGGAGGAGGAGGATTGATGAGGAGGAGGATTGATGAGAATGAGGATTGATGAGAATGAGAATTGATGAGGATAAGGATTGATAAGGATGAGAATTGATGAGGATTAATGAGGATGAGGATTGATTAGGATCAGGATTGATGAGGATGGATGAGGATGAGGATTGATGAGGGTTGATGAGGATGAGGATTGATGAGGATGGATGAGAATGAGGATTGATGAGGATGGATGAGGATGAGGATTGATGAGGTTGGATGAGGATTGATAAGGATGGATGAGGATGGATGAGGATTGATGAGGTTGAGGATGGATGAGGATTGATGATGATGAGGATGGATGAGGATTGATGAGGATGAGGATTGATGAGGATAAGGATTGATGAAGACTGATGAGGATGAGGATTGATGAGGATGAGGATTGATGAGAATTGATGAGGATGAGAATTGATGAGGATGAGGATTGATGAGGATTAATGAGGATGAGGATTGATGAGGATTGATGAGGATGAGGATGAGGATTGATGATGATGATGAGGATTGATGATGATGATGATGATGCAGTCCCCCATTCACCTTTATTTGAAAATGTGGGTCTAGGAATTATCAATTAATTAGGTCCATTGGCAGGTAGAACCGGACTCGAGGATGGCAATAAAGAAGGGATATACGGTACAACAGGGAAGTGAAAGGGCAGAGACACCTATATCATCGTCTTCCTAAAGCTATTGAACCACAGTGACTCTCATTAGCCCCCCCCCCCCCCGCCCCACTTCACACAGGCAATGAACTATAATTACAAGACGAAGTTCTATGAGTATGAAGTAGAAATGAATGCCACAATAGATTTATCTGCGTTCAAGCCAGAGCCATACCCATCACTGAAATGTCTGGTACTGTCTACTAGACAAATATCTTTCTTAGCACGTGACTGAATGCCGAGTGAAGTAGATTTATATGTCTTTTTGCCAGCCATTCCAGTCACTGAAATGTCTGGTGTTGTCTGTTAGACAAAAATCGTACCTAGCAAGTGACTGCATACTGTCGGCTTATTGCCAGATCCCAGATATTTTGCAACCATAACAGAAAACATAATGTGGCATTACCAGGTAATGTCTAACGCATATCCTACCCTGAGTGCAAGAAGGTTGGACGTAATTATGGCCAAGGTATATTACAGTACATCTCACATCCTTCATCCTTCCTTCCGTCACTCTCTACCTTTGCCCACTATGCCTACTACCCTTCCCTTCACTAGCTCCCTGCCTTCCCCTTTTTCCTCCCTGATTTGCTGCCAGAAAAAAAAAAATGGCAAAGATCTGGTGGTATGAAAAGAAGAGCAGTCAACTAAGCCAAAAATTTAAATTTATATATATATAAAAAAAAAAAGCTGAATCCAAGACATATACAGTAATTACGCAATGTTCATAATGAACTTAAAAGCGCCATCACACACTGGCAACCGACCTGTCATAAATTGTAAAAGATGTCAGTGTACTGGGGAGAAGCAGAAAAAATGGGTCATCTACACTTTAGTAAGACCTTCCCACTTGTTCCCAAAGTCGTTCATTTAACCCATCAGTTATCTGTAGTACATGTCACCTCCCTGGCGAATGTGATGCAGTTAAAGTTATCTATATTACCAGGAGAGAGAGAGAGAGAGAGAGAGAGAGAGAGAGAGAGAGAGAGAGAGGCTTCAGTCAGAGTTTGGAAGAAAAAACGAAATCAAAATATTAATGGTCTAGTCACAGACATGACCGGGAGATAACTGAATAAATAATTTCTTGTTGCTGTGCAAACCACACACATCCTTTTCTACTTTTATCTGAAGTTCTGTTGGAGCTTACAGGTTCCGAACCGCATATTTCCCATGCAATTACTTTCCACCAAAAGTCTGATTTGTCGTCAAGTAGAAACTGGAACAAGAAATATTACCGGTAGATATTTTCTTCTTGTCACTAAGCCTCCAAATATGTGAGACAATGAAACTGGCAAGGCACGGCTGTGAGATTGGATTTCTTTTATCATGGGAGTAAATCCATCGAGAAAGAGAAATGGAACTCGTCCCAGGAGGATACTAGAAAAGATACTATGTGCCTGGCAGAAGGGTCGACAGTAGGAGGGTTGGATGTAAACTGGACTTGATGACAGAAGGACCCGGAATGGAGGATCATTCCCAGGGTCTCCAGAGGCCATACTTGCACTCTCGCCGGCACGAATCTAATTCAAGATTCCGTCAAATCTCTTGTTACGGGTCCATAAAGGAGTAACGTAGGTCTCAATGGCCGAAAGGGAATCCTATGAAAGAAAAAGGTAGCACAAAGTCATTGGACGCGAAGAGGCTGTGGGAGAAGTGAGATACATCATGGGAACAATGAGGTGCACTAGATACATTTGTGCTTAAGATCAGGGTAACTTACTCCTACGTAAGTTAAAAGAAATAAGGGAAACTGAACAATGATTGTTTATTGCCCCCCCCCCCCTCCTCCCCGAGAGCTCTCTCTCTCTCTCTCTCTCGCCGCGCGCGCACCCAAGAGAGAGAGAGAGAGAGACAGATAGAGAGGGAGAGAGACAGAGACAGATACAGAGACAGAGAGACTCATATGTAGAGTATGAAAAAAGTTCACTGTGAGAGAAGATAATGCAAAGACGATCAGAGTCGCTCTGAAGTCTATTCCATCATTCTTGCACATTACTCCTTTAAACACTAGACGAAATGTTTGATATGTCATGCCTGCCTCCCTCGTAGCCACCAAGCTGATCTCTCTCTCTCTCTCTCTCTCTCTCTCTATGTATATACAGTATATATAGAGAGAGATTGAGAGCATATATGACGATGCACTCTTAACCTTTAATCAGTCACCAACAGGGGTAAGGTAAAGCTCACAAGAAAGCTAACTTCCTTTACTTTCCACTGTAACATATACAGAAAAACAAACTAGGAATCGTTTACAAAAGGGGTTCCATGTAGACTTACAATACAAATATATGTTATTTCTCTTACCTAACCAAATCACAATACGTGGAAGCTACGTACTCACCGCTTGAGGAACTAGGAGAATTCGTTGGTGATGTTATAATCCACACCAATATTATACGGAGAGGTGAACTAAAAAGGGGAAATGGTGCTCAGTCTGTGTGCTTTATAATCAAAGTCAACAAGTGTGTATGCACAATGGTGTCTAGTGATACACTGTATCTACTGGGAAATGCGTCCCGAAGTTGTCTAGTGAAAAACCGTGTTGTGTCAAACTCGCTAGCTCCTCATGCTTAAATAATAGCTTTACTTCACCTCCCTAGATTTAAGAAGCCAATGTTCTGTCTTAAGCATAATCTGCAACCTATTACACACGAGGGAGGCTTCAGCTACCATTTACAAGCTAACACATTCTACTCTTAGCCAATTAGGAGTTGATAAGAAGGAGGAGCTGGTCAGTCATTGGAAAAACAATCTCAATAGCTCCTCCTACAGTTATGTCACGCCCACTTTGTCAAGGACAACTTCTCTTGTGTAGTATATGGAAATTAAAAAGTGTTATTTTGCCCCAAAACAGAAAATACACAAACATGATTTAGCGATCCTTTGACAGCTGCGTAGAAAAGCAAGAAAAACAGGAAATATAATGAAACCTTATTTCTCTAACTCGGCCCGACAAGGAAGTCTAGAGTGGTAAACAGATCTTTGCATATCAGCTAACCTTGCACTTACATTAATCTGAGGAGAATCGTCAACCACAGAGTCAGTCAACTGGGCAAAGAAGTTATTGCCAAGCCCAGTTTTATCGACGACGTTGCCACTGCAATTACTGTCAACATTACCACGGCTGGCCTTCGCCATCATAGTTCTCATAGCTCTAGTTACAGCACAAGCCTGAAACAATATACAAATTCCAGCTCTTTAGTCCTATCCTCACTCAGGGGATTTTTTTTTTTTTTTTTTTTTGACATGCAGAGAACAGCACTCGCATGTCCTCCCCCCAAGTCACTACCCAAAAGGAAAGTGACCCCTTGTACAGGAAGCTGGTCAACAACACCCACACGCACTGAACCAGTAACTAACTCTGCCTGGAGCTTCACCTCAACTAAGGGAGCAGATAAAAACTCAGCTAGACCCTGCAATAAGGTACTTTATTAGGGTCAGTTACATCAACTATCTCCTTCAACATTTGTGACTGAAACATCTGTGTCTCTAAGTATAGTGACTTCCTTACCACCTTTCCCATCAAGTGAAACGAACTCCTTAGATATGAAGTTAGCAAATAAATTTCCTGAGGAGGAGTCACTCTGTGTACAGTTTAGGGGAGGACACTATGATGGAGTCTTATGACCAATCTCACTTGATCCTGATGGCTGCACTACTCCAGTCTTACAAGTGTTAAACAACAGCCCTACAGGAGTCTGCCTATCAACTACTGACAGCTCCACTCTGGCCTTATCAACAATATGCACCTGCTGGGGGGGGGGGGGGGTGTCTGACTACAGTGTGGGTTGTTACGTCCCCAGCTGTCCTCACTCTTCAAGCACGCTGTAATAGTTAGGTACAGCAAGAAATTCGTTCGGCCTGCAACTCCTCATTCCCGGGCCAGCTGGGTAGCAACATGAAATATCTCCACCACAAATACTCTATCATCCATCACACCATCAATGATAATGAAATAGTCTACTACACTATTTACATATATTTACAAATAAATACACTGATACTCAAATAAAGAAAATACTTAGATCACTTATGCTATACCCCCAGAATGATCTTCTCAAAACCAAATGACACTCAATAATAACCACAATAATAATCTCCACTATCACAAGTACACCACCACGTGCACCATAGGCTATCTTGTGGCCACCCACACCACTCTCTCTCTCTCTCCAACACCTGTATATTCTCCTCCCACGAGTAATACTCGTCAATATATTCACATAATTATCTCACCACTTCCCTTGTATAACACCTCACACTGTGTGACCACGCTGCTCTCCCA
>JAGKTI010013011.1:0-11304 GCA_018397915.1 Birgus latro
GACAAACGAAGATTAGCAGGAGTATAGCGGTTTAACGTTCTCACCGTTTCGCCAGCAGAAAGAAGACTATAGGAAACTGCAATGCAACGAAATTTAAGAGTATGAGGGCCAACCATTCAGCTGTAGGGTAAATGGTAGCAAAGGGTGGCAGGGCAAAGGTTTAAGATTATTTTTCACTTTTTCTGGTCCTGAAGAGGGTGATAACGACAATAAGCGGGAACACGGTAAAATTTTAAAAGCTCAGTATACTCTCAATATGTGTAACCGAGTTGTTGATAAGAACTCCTAACGCTGAGAAGTTGGTAGGGACAGCTATTTTAGTTCTATTTCAACTTGGCCAAAAATTTACACCTCTCCGTCTTGATTGCCGATTTGTAGCAACAGATTAAAACTAGAATCTGGTGCTTGTCGCGAATAACTGCTATGGAAATTGAATAGTACCATAGTATTATCCTTTTCTGCCACTGAGGTGTGTGGAGTAATCTACAAATTGGCAAAAATCTGGGCCAAGATAAGGGAAAAGACTACAGATATCTTTCCCCCGCATTTACCAGGTTGTTTCATTCACCTCTAGGACACTTCGAAACCCCTTCTACCAGAGGATGTCATTTTTGTTATTCTTGCCGTTTTCTGACAGTTTAATTCAGCTTCAGAGAGCATCCTGGTACTGAAAGGGTGAATGAAATCTTTATCTAACCACTGCAGTTCGAATCTAATCTAAATCATATTGCTGGGACATAGCAAGAATAAATAGATAAAGAGTTAAAAATGTAAGCTTTCCATGCATCTCCGTACTCCACCATTCTCACCTAGCAGTGTCTTGAAGTAACCTGGTGCTGCTTGCGTTTCCTGTGAGGGTACAACAGTTAGGGCCCGACTTGGACCCTCTTCAGGTCATGTAGCTGTTGTATACTCGCATTAAACATAAATTAGTATGTGGGTTAGTTTTCTCCATGGCAGTGAATTGTTTAGGACGTGGTTCATGTTGATGGGGTCGACAGAGAGGCCAACTTTGGTGGAGGAGGGTATCGCTGCGGGAGCCATAGGAGACATAGTGTAATTTTGTGTGAGGCAGACGGTATGATGAGGAAACAGATGGTACACTGAGGGGAGGCAGATGGTATAATGGGGAAATAAATGGCACACTGAGGACAGGTAGATGGCATAATGGGGGAAACAGATGGTACAGTGAGGGCAGGTAGATGGCATAATGGGAAAACAGATGGTACACTGAGGGCAGGTAGATAGCATAATGGGGAAACAGATGGTACACTGAGGGCAGGTAGATGGCATAATGGGGAAACAGGCAGGTAGATGGCATAATTGGGAAGAGAACAGCACATCAAGTGTAGGTAGATGGCACACTGCACACTGAAGGTAAGCAGACGGCATGCTATATCCTCGGCATAATTTCACATTGAGCGGAAATGGGAACAAAGTTTGCAAAATCATATAATTAACCCCTTCAGGCTGATGATATCTTTCTTTTGCTGAACATAATCGTCTGACGGTAGCAAGAATTAAATTACAAAGATCCCGTCGTGCTGAAGGGGTGATTCCGTCTAACCTGTTCACTACAATGCCTCTTTTAAACTGCATAAAATCGTGTAGGTAGGCAAAACTGTAATACTAAAGACGTTATCTCATTGAAAAACATAGCCTTCGTCTCAACAAGGTATTTCTAGGTCTTGTGCTGTTGGCCGACCACGACCCTTGGGAAATGTCTTTATGCCAATCCCTTCGTTTTCCAGACGTGAAAATATGGATCTGGATGTGAAGTGACTGTTGTCTGTTGTGTTCTGGAGGGATTATTTTGGTGCTTTCCTTTTCAGTTTTGCTGTACGTGTTTGTGATCGTTTCCTGTCCACAAAATACTGCCCGACTGTCCCGCTGCATACTCCTTCCGCTTTAAAAATGTTCGTGTGCATGAACAAAACTTGTGGCATTCCACATTTGTGCCAGTGGCACGCTCCAAAAATGGATTCCACAATCTGTCCATGTGCATAGTCACAATTGTGGCGTGGAGTGAGACTGTCAAGCTGATGGAACAGAAAGACTTGTTTGGCTTATTATGAAACTAATTATATGTGCAAATGACCATGAAGAATCTTCTCACAATTCACATATGCACAAATTCGATATCCCACAAATATGGACTTCACAGTTTGTTGGCATCGAATGGAACTTGGTTTTTTTTGCGTTGTTTTGTTTAAGCATACAGCGATAAGTTTTTTCCACCTGTAGAGACATCTGTCTTTTCCTTTTGCCAGATAAGTTCGTCTGTTGAGAAACCAAATCCGAAGCTAAGCGATTTGTTACATAACATCAGTATGAGATATGACACTGAAGCTTTAGTGGCAGGGACCTCGCAAGCTGAATGCCCTGGGGAGCATCACTTACTTCCCACCTGCATTACAGCGATGGTCTTTATTCATTTAGTATTTTTTTTTTACACCAAATGATTACTTCGCACTTAGTGGAATTTTCTCGTAATGAACAGGTTAGAAAGCATTAAAGCTCGAGTTTGATAACGTCTTAAGAATCCGAAGCCTTTCATCCGCAGGCGATTCTGTTTTATTTAGGGGAGACACCCGGAAGTGGACAGGGTGTAATACTGGAGTACACAATATGTTACTTCAGAATTGTCAGCATTATACGACTCTTTCATCACCTTTTCTGTATAGAGTTTGCATAATGCTGACTAAACTGATTCACTGATTCTTGAGACCTGCTGGGGTTACTCTCGATGATTTTCGTACCGTATCATCCTGTCGAAAATTCCCAGATTTCCCACTAAAAATGCTTACTTTTTTATGTGTGCATATGTGTGTGGGGGGTGGGGGTGGTGTGTGTGTGTGTGTGTGTGTGTGTGTGTGTGTGTGTGTGTAAGGAGGTGAGGCTGTGAGGTGAGGTGATGAGGGAGCTCGCCATATTGATCCACCACACAGTCGGTCCGCTCGGATGATAAGTAAGTAAACTGTGCTGGAGCCAGAAAGAGAGAGAGAGAGAGAGTCAACAAATTCTCTGTCTTTCTCACTCAGGCGAAAAATGTTGATATCACAAGTTATTAACAAGCTTAAAAATATACAGAACACTCGATTCTAGTGAAAGATGTTATTGGGTGAGAGGTGACGACGAGAGAATTCAAAGCAGATCGTAACATTCGTGGGAAAATATTAAGATAAACACACAGCGGTTGTTTGGCCATGAGGGGCGAGTCGAGTATAAGAGGCTGACTGAATGAATGTATATCAACGAAGTGGGTGGAAGGAAAAGCAGAGGAAAACCGGGACCAAGGGATGAAAAGAAGTATGGAGAGGTGATATGTCGAGGAAGGAAGGGTTGTTACTGAGTAGGGACAGAAACACCTTAAGGCCTCTATGTGCCGTGGCCTCACCTCATGGGATCGGCGTCAGACATTAGACAAACAGTTGGACCATAATCGTAGAAAAAATCCCAGAGCCAACGTAATGCTGTCCTTGCTTCGTGAACATTTATCGAAGGAAGAATTAAGTGAAAGACGAGAGAAAAGCAGTTAATGTGCAGGGTTAGTTTTTAGACAGATAGGGCTGCTTGTAGATAAGGAGACTGGGGGTGAAGTTAGCGTGGGAAATATAGAGTTAGTGGTATAGCTGTGGACAATGAGGGTGAACTTGGTGCACAGTTGTAGAGAATAACGTAAAAATTGGTGTGCTAAATTAGTTAAATTGTTAGTTGCAGAACACGTACGGTTAGTGTGGTAGTTGTTGAGTTATAGTTCATTCACCTTTACTTGGTCCAGATTCTCGTCATTTGGCAGCTTGTTTCACGTAGATTAGTGGTAGAAAAAAAATACTACTACCCTACATCCTTTCCAGAGCACTTCATTGTGACTAGCATCGTACTCTGGTGATAATATATTGTTCCAACTCAGCATTCACACTGGGGAGATGGCTATTTTAGTCTAAGTAAGAGTAAGAAGAGTATAATGGTGTAGTTGCAGAAAGCGTTGTTGTTGCAGTTTCGGAGGATGAGGGTGGAGTTAGCGATGGTGCGTGAGGGCTGAGTTAGTGGCGTGCAGGAACACCCAGCGTGCCTGATTGGTTCTGTCTGGGCCTGTACGACCAAGCAAGCACCCCGCCTCTCCTTACCCAGGGGCATCGCTTGCACAGGCACTTCAGAGATTTTGATAATCATTGCTTTATCGCAGATATCATAAACACTTCTAATTTGGCGATTCTTTGATAGACACTGCATCGATATTTTGATAAAACATTTTATTTATTCATCGACATTTTTATAAACATTGCTTTATCTAATATCGGTATTTTTATAAGCACCTCATATTCACTGATATGTTGATTATTCCTTAAAACACATCTTTACTCATTGATATTATGTTAAACACATGTTATCCATCGGTATTCTGATAATTGCCTTTACTTCGGAACACTTAGAGTTTTGTTCTTTGAAAATCTCCTTTTTCAATCCATTCACTACACTGATTTCTTATTTTGTTTATTATTGCAACCTCCAGATTATTTCACTCAGCTTTGGAAAGATCTCCCGTACTTAAAGGGTTAATGAAAGATTTATCTTACTACTTCTAGACGAAAAATCTTTCCTAAGTAGATGATATTCGTCTGGGAATTAAACGAATCAAATATAAACGACGTCATTGAAAAGAAGTGGTTAAAAAATTGAGGATCTTCAGTACTTATACAGACGTAATTTGTAAAAAGCAACATAATCCCGTCTCCGGCACTGGACACCGCCCTGTTAGCCTCCTAATGCCCACCCTCCTAATAACCACCCACCTACACACCCACCCATTACAGTGTGAGAAGTGCTTGGGTCGTGTTGTCTTTCAGCGACGGTAGGGGTTAGCCAGTTAGCATCAGCTCGCTAGGACTAGGTTGATTTTCAGCGACAGTAGGGGTCAGATTATGAGCGTCATCTCGAGCGCAAGTTTCACAGCCTTCTCCAGTTAAGCTGTTACCGAACTGGAGGCACTGAAATCACTTGCCAAAATTCCACTCATTATCTTCTCAGACCAGTTAGCGCCGTCAGCAAAATGATGTAGGGAATTTCACACATATAGAGACAAAGAGGCACAACAGTTCTTATGGCATTGATGAGTTTGTTGTCTAGAAGAGACACCTTGTTTTTTCTAAGAAATGCCGGATGTCTAACTAGTTAGTATGACCTCATCTTACCTACCCATTCCAGAATTGCTCGAGTAAGTTTGGATAATCTGTCAGATGAAAACACCTCTGCATGGAAAAGGCACAACACATGACAGTTGGTTATATGCAAAGTGTCAGTCATCAGACTTCATATCAGACTGACTATCAAGTGGTAGGTGGAGGCCAGGGAGGAAACACGATATACTCACCACTTTCTCAAGGAGGGAAAAATTTTGTTAGGCAGGCATATCAACTTGAAAAGGGTGTGATTAAATGTGCAACGTTGAATAGCGTCGTAATTTGATGTGCCCACGTCATGAAAACTTCCAGCTGGTTTCTGGTGCGAGACAGAGTGACGTTACAAAGACTACATTTGGGAATCCTGGCCAGTCTCAGCAGATAAGAAGCGCCTATTTCCCTTGATGAACAGAAATTGGAAACATCATTTAGTTTGACCATGATGAGAACAAAGATGGCATTCTGTATGTACCAGTGCTCAGAAAACACAGTTAGTCTCAGGAAGACTTTTTTTTTCCTGCTTTGGACTGAAGTTTGAGTGTGCTTTTCGAAGATGGACGACTGTGAAAAAAACTACATGATTCTGTCGTTAGTTTTTAGGATATAGACTACAATGAATAGCATGGCACTGCGACCCTATGAGCAGCGTGTGGTACTATAAGGCTCAGGGACTATTTCCACCCTGCCTCTCTCTGTCGCTAACCTCCTAATGTTCACAGGAGCTTTAACGTCCTCCTCTCCTAAAGGTGCAATGCATAGTTTGCTGAGAGTCTGGAGAGATGTGTCTGATTTTCCATCTTACTTCAGTGCGATAAAGTGTTTATTGTTTCTTGCTACCATCAGACGACTTTGTATTTTTAGCTTAGGGAACACCTCTCTCAGTGAAGAGGTTGCAAACAATTCCTTGCAGTAATATGTTTTCTGTTTTTCCTCCTCCCGCTGCTGCCAGACATTTAATTAAGCTTTGGGGAGACTTCTCGTGATGTAAACGTTAACATTTACAAAGATCTGCAGCAATGACGCAGTAGTTGTCCTGACCCCAATCTTACATAATGGTGGTGCTCGTATACCGTCTCTGACAAGCAGTTACGCCTTTATGATGGCTTCGCTCTGGGTTGTTACCAAAGGCCACCATCTTTCCTTCTGGGGATGGAGCGAGGGGGAGACTCCTTTCATCATCAAATCCATCTCCAGAAGGCTTCCTCGTTACCTCCCAATTCACTGTCAGAGATGCATGATGGTATGACTTTTTTTTTTTTTACAGTTAATTTATTTTGGATGTGATGTGACCGGCTAGAGAATCACCACCACAATTATTGTCCTTCGGCCACAAAAGATCAATCAGCGTACTTTCCCCTGTTGACCCACACCGTCTATTCAGTCCCTCTTCACGTCTCTTTGCTCTCCATTACCATCCGAGGTCGCACGTGTGTCCTCTCACCGGCAGGAGGCGGGCGAGGGGAGGATGCACGACCGAGGGGAAAGTTAAGTGGCCTCGAGGGGTTGTGAGACGCCCTGACTCAGAGCACCAGCCACACCCCCACCCTACCCCGACACCCCACCTTCCCCCCACCCTTCATAACTAAGGGCGTTCAGGATTGCTTAGTATCGTGGTTGGCAAAGTGACAAACCTTGGTCATGTTCCATCCGCGTACAGTTAAGGCCGTTACTCGCTTAATATATTTCCCTTCTACTTTTTTTTTCTTCTGTGCTAGCTAATAATCCTATGTTGAGATTCTGACACCGTTTCCTGGGAATAAAAAAAAAAAAAAAGAAACTGCTGATTGTAACTGCACTATTCTTAAGCAGATTAAACTGATGGTGAATGTGAACTGTGAAGTATTCAGGTTCATCCTATTGCGTTATTTATTTATTTTTCAAGATAGGCGGTAGGTAACGTTAAAATTTTTACTATGACATGATGCTGATATTAGAGTTATCGATAAAACGTGTCGGCAGATTCAGGGCAGCCCATTAGATACCCATATAGAACAGTAAATGCAACCAACAGACAAAGCTGAGCTGAAAAATTGCTTGGGTACTGCCACTGTTGTTGAACTAAGAGTATTTGTACACTCGTGAGCCACAGTTTCTGCTCACCCTCTACCCAAGTCCCTCGCTGAATGATAGTCGTAGCCGAAGAGACATAATGATCACTGGTAGGATGGTGGATGGGAACTTTGCCAGACACTTTGTACGTGAAAAGTAGTTTAGGATGGCGCTGTTACTCTAATAGTCAAGCAAAACTTCACATTACCATTAACACTGAATAACAGATCATCATTTGGTGTGAGACCCTGACAACGACTTTGACAACGACTTAATTCACGACTGAAGTAGGAGTAAAAAGTGGGTAGAATCTTTGCATCACAGGCATACTCTACCGCCAGTGTTGGGTCGCAGAAATTTTGCCCCAGACTCTTCACAAGGAGTCATGGGAACAATAAGTAGTTTTTCCGGTACGTGACTCCCATAAATCAACTCAGATAACACAAGAGTCCCGTGCGTAAAAACTCTTGGCTGTACCACAATGAACTTTGAACTCGAGAAGGAAAACCCAAGTAGATGTCTTTGATGTACCGAGGCTATATTCAACTCGTGAGATCCTTAGACATTTAGGTAGGTGTACATAAATTCCACACAGTCTAAAAATTGCTGGGAGTTGACACCACCATTTTGCCACTCTCAGCACCATTTCCACCATAATCAGCTCAACTCTTACCACCAACACAGCCCTCTTCCTAACATTAGATGCATCATATTACGACCTCCATATTCATTATCACTTCTTTCACTGACACTGTATCACTGAAGTATTTTATTCTAGCTAATATCAGACGATTTAATTTAGCCAAGTAATATCTAGAGCACTTCAAATTTTGAAAATTGTTGTGTTAACCTTTTTTACTGGTATTATGGCAGTGAGGTGTTAAGGTCTGCTTAACACCAAGGAATTTAATTTAACAGTGGAAAAATGCCTGTCAATCAAAGGTTTAAAACTAACTCCACAAACATACAACTATCACCACAGCAACTATCATCACAGCAGTCATTCAGTATCACCACATCATCACCAGTCACCACCACCACGCTATCATCACAACCACATTCTACATAAACCACCACATCATGCCACCTCTATATCGTATACACCACCGCTAATCTGTAATAATACCATACAACAACGCCATCACCATCATTGCCACCATCACCATCATAACAGCCTCCATCACCATGACAGAACTATTATCCCCATGGTGTATCACTACCATGAAATATACAGTGCCACAAGACACCATTTTCACTGGTATAATCAGACTGTTACACCACATCTCCCCACCATACACTTCCATTACAGCATCACCAGCACACCACCAAACACTCCCACACTTCCATACTTTCACACCGCAACACCCAACACCTCCATACCACAACACACCAGCACCTCCATGCACCATACCACCTACAAAACAGACTAACACATTAAGAAAAATTACACACCGCACTGCCACACCAGTACACCAGCACACAGCCACGCAAACACACCACAGTAAGCACACCAACACACTACCACAGTTTCATCAGCTCATCCCACACCACCACCACTACCACAGCACCACACGACCACACCACCACATTACCCCTCACCAACTTCATCGTATCACCACACCACCTTCTTCCCCATCATTACACCCCCATGCCACCATATTCATGCCACCACATTAGCACCACCCCACCACATTACCACAACTCTGTCACTCCTTCCCACCATCACATTATTATAGGTACTACAAAACTACACCAGCACAGTACCCTCAGACCAGCATACCACACCAGCACAAAATCACACCACCTCATAACCACCACCCCGCCACACAGTCACACCCGCACACCACCACAAAATCACCCCACCGTATAAATTACACCAGCACATTATCCTTACACCAGCACAGACTCACGCCACCACATTACCACCACACCACCACAATACCACAAATTCACACCAGCACATTACACCGACACTGACACACCACATCACCACAATACTACAAAATCATCCATCACCTCTATGCAACTACGCCACCACAAACTCACACCAACACATTACTCCTATTCCAGCACACCACAATACCACAGAATCACACAAACACATTGCCTGTACGCCATCACATCATACCACCACAAAATCACACCAGCGCACCACCACAATGCCATCAAATAACACCAGCACACCACCACAGTGCCATCAAATCACACCAGCACATTACCAGCACACCACCTCCCTCTCCGCCAGCGCCGACACCAGCGGAGAGAGCGCAGTACGTCAGGCCGGGGACACCAATGGGTTCTTCCATCAGCCGGATGGGCACGGGATGACGTCTTCAATAGAAATTATTTTATAAAACTTGGATAATCTGGCCAACTTACGAGATGCGTATAACAAGCGCGTGAGACGGCTGGGGGACAGAGGGACCTAAGCCACCTGCGCCATTTTGGGTCCTGTGAGACTCCTGTAGACCAGCCAGAATCCTCTTCCTCTTGGCTCTGGCTGGGGCGCCTCTTGGTCTGGGCAGCGACGTGTATGAGATCTAGAAATATGACGGAGAAAATGAAATTACCAATGATCAGGCGCCGCAAGCCCAGGTGCAGGTGCCGTCTGACTTCCGCCTTTATGCCAGGTGTGGGAAGGGCGTGAGTCTCCCACCAGAGGCCCTGATGGTTAAGGAGGGAAGGCGGGGCTGCTTACCAGGGGACCTCCAGGAGTCATTGTGGACGCCCGTCGCAGCAACGGGAATCATTCCATAATTCCAGCCAGATGGAAATTGAATCAAGCTACGGGATGTCCAGGTTAAGAAAATATAATATTAAATAAGAAAGAGCGGAAGGAAGTGTAAAGTTTCTCAGCCCCGCCACGCCTGCTCCGCTCTCGGCTAGGGACATTTCTTAAAGGAGGCTGCATCTCGCGGAATTGGATTTTTTTTTTAAGGTAACTGGAAGAGGATGGTGATGGGCCTTTTATGCTTTAATAATTATATTTTCTTAACGACACACAAAAGTTGCATAGACTGACTGAAAAATGATGCAGTTAAAACATGAAAAGAATTGTGTTTAACCCTTTCTTCAGCGGTTGGAGTATTTAGACATTTTATTGATGCCGACAT
Source organism: Birgus latro (assembly GCA_018397915.1). Taxonomy (NCBI): domain Eukaryota; kingdom Metazoa; phylum Arthropoda; class Malacostraca; order Decapoda; family Coenobitidae; genus Birgus; species Birgus latro. Next base: position 10,346 of record JAGKTI010013011.1, read on the forward strand.
TAAAAGGCCTACAAAAATATCTTCAGGAACCATTTCTCCGCTGTTGGTATACCTATGAATTTCGGTAAGGTAATGCCAGAGAGTTCCCCCTACGTAGCGAGAAATCCTTGCAGTAAACGTGTTAACTATATTAATTTCCTCATCCCAACTTTACTCAGTTTACAGGCATAGTTAAATATTCCGATGCACATCTGTTCCCGTGGAGGGTGGGCAGAATACAAGAAAACATAACAAAACTCACACAGAACACTGGAAATGAAACACCGTCAGCAAAATAGTGCAATCTGTCAGTCTTCCACACACTCCAGACCGACATAAATGGTCCACAGTACGAAACGTTACAGCTGCGGACATAATTAATAATCCACCTCAATACGATATAAAGCTGGAAATTGAGCACCGATGTTCAGAATTCAGTGGTGCTACTTGGGGAGCTCATAAAATGTCTCCAAAATATTAGGCGGGTTTTATATTCGTTCAAGCAGTGAGAATCGCTAATATTGTTCGCAGCTGCACATTAAAACAATATTCACTTAATCTCCAGGCCCATGGCATTATAGTACCAGACAAAGCTATCGTCCTATATCCATAATTATAGTGATTTAAGCTATAATTTCCGATGATTGTTGGGAGTGGCTGGGGTAAACCGCTTCACAATAAAATGTTCTTTAACTTTAATATAATCGCCTGGTTGGAGGAAAAATGTAAAATAATAATAATAATAATAATAATAATAATAATAATAATAATAATAATGATAATAATAATAATAAATCGCCGTGCTAAGCTGGGTTACTGGACATTATTTTCCTACATTTTCTCTTCGAACGGGCCTTCTTAAACTGAATAATCTCGTTTGGAATTAAGAAGAAGAATACGTAAAATCTTTCACCGCACCTATAATTGAGATATGAGAGAGAGAGAGAGAGAGAGAGAGAGAGAGAGAGAGAGAGAGAGAG
>JAGKTI010013012.1:0-23720 GCA_018397915.1 Birgus latro
GTCAGGGCCTGATACTGATCTCCGACCTTATCGAGGCGGTGGGTTGGTGTCCGCTAGCAGTGATGCAATGGACATATTGGGATTGGTGAATTTCCAGGTAGAATTAGGTGGCAGGAAATATGATCAGGAATTTGTGGTAGTGAGGGACTTACCCTCAGCCGTTTCCATAATTCTGGGAGTTGATTTCATATTCGCACACAGCCTAAGTATCACCGCCAACCCGCTATGTATAAAAGTCGGGGAGGAGGAACTTGATTTGGTGACCGAGGGAGGGAGTGTTTCTCGTGTAGAGTTCAATTCTTCCTTTGTGATAACTGAGATAGTTCTTTCATCCGAGGAAAGTGAGGAAGTGGATTTTGTGACAAGTCAGTGTGTCACGAATGGAACAGACATTCTGGAACCTTATACATATGGAGCAATAACGTTAAAGACAGCGTTAAGTGAGTGGGAGGTAGGAATGTTTACACCAAACACTGGTAGTTTGATTGCGGCGGTGTTATGGCCTGGTATTGTAAGTCCAGTGGATAATGAAGGAACAGGGGAAGGAACATGTTTTACTGTTGCGTATGCGAATTTAACCCCTGACCGGATAATTATAGATGGAGAATTTAAGGTAGGCACTGTATCCCCTTACGAGGAAGTCAGGTGGGGGGAGGAGGAAGTGAGTCCAGAGGGAGATCAGATCACTAGTGTAATGAGTGAGGATAGATTCCGGAAACTGTACATGGAAGTAGATCAGATGACCATTCCTTCAAGCCGAGAAAATGAAGCATTAAAAGGGCTAATAAGGAAACACCCAAGTGTGTTTGCACTTCCCGAGGACCCGCTTACGACCTCACCCTACTTCTATCATCACGTATGTGCGGATGGACCGGTAGTAAGCCGTAGGCCATACCGCATACCGGCAAAGTGGCATGATCAAGTACATAGGCAACTTGAGGATTTACGTAGACAGGGGATTATCAGGCCTTCTCGTTCACCTTATTCTTCGCCACTGGTACCTGTAGTTAAGAAGGATGGTGGTTTGCGGATCTGTTTAGATTTTAGACATTTAAATAAGCAGATAGTTACAGACCCTTACCCTTTGCCCAACATTGAGCATATTCTTTCACAGTTAGGTGAGAATAAGTACTTCAGTAATTTAGACCTGAAGCAGGGTTACCACCAGATATCTTTGGATGAGGAGTCTAGGCCTCTTACAGCCTTTTCATCACCTGAAGGGCACTGGGAATACTGTAACCTTCCTTTTGGATTAAAAGATGCGCCGGCTTCTTTCCAGCGTATAATTAATGAAGTCATGGTTGGTCTCACGGGGAAGATAACCCATACTTTTCTGGATGACATTATCATTTATGGGAAGACGTTTGATGCTCATGTACATAACCTAGATGAGGTCTTGGGACGTCTTGAAGGGGCAAAGTTAACTATTAAGTTGCCCAAGTGTAGTTTCTTTAAACAGGAGGTATCCTTCTTGGGTCATGTCATCACCACTGAGGGACTACGCCCTCAGCCAGAGAAAATCGGTGCAATCCAAGGTATTGCGGTTCCTAGTACTTTGAAGGAACTCCAGAGTTTCCTGGGATTAGTGAATTATTATCGCCGGTTTGTGGAAAATTTCTCCCAGATAGCGGTACCACTCACGAAACTTACTCGTGGGAAAAGAGAGGTGAAAAATACACAGCAGCGCGTGGAGTGGAGCGTGGAGGCACACCGTGCGTTTTGCGAACTGAAACGAAGATTAGCGGAAGATGTATTGCTAGCTTTTCCTCGTTTTGACAGACCTTTTGTGTTGACTACGGACGCCAGCGGTACGGCGATTGGCGGAGTTTTGCAACAGAAAGATGATCAAGGGTTCCTTCGGCCATTGACTTTTTTCAGCCATGCTCTAAACAAGGCAGAGTTGAACTATGCTACGATAGAGCAGGAAGCGCTGAGCATTGTCTATGGGTTGAAAGTGAACAGACCGCTTATCTTGGGTTATGAGATATTGATTCAGACCGATCATCGACCTCTTACTTGGTTGTTTAACGTAAATGCGGCCTCAGGGAGGATTGCAAGATGGCAAATCCAGGTAGCCGAATACGACATCAAGGTTGAATATTTACCAGGACAACAAAATGTCGTAGCCGATGCTCTATCCCGGTTGAGAACGACTCAGTCTAGTGATGAAGATGAAGTTGCACTACTTGTGAGTTCAGGCACTGTGGAAATAGACACAATAGATTGGGATGTCACTGAGATAAGGCGACAGCAAGATTCACACCCAGTTTGGGGTAGATTAAAGAGTTATTTGCGGAATGAGACTACGGAAGTACCAAAATTGCCAGCAAAGTTAGACTGCTTTCATTTGTTGCCAGACGGTTTGCTCTATAAGAAGGAGAGTCGGTCATTTGGCATAGGGGAAGTATTCCAAATAGTAGTCCCAGAAGATAGTGTTCAGTCTGCACTTAGACTTGCCCATTGCTTACCGTTATCTGGTCATGGTGGAACCAAGGTTACTTTAACTCGCGCGAGAAGGTTTGCATACTGGCCTCAGATGGAGAGAGATGTCGGGGAATTTTGCAAACGATGTACCCAGTGTATACGTAAGCGTTCGGGGGACGCCCTAGGCCCGCTTCTGCGTTTCCCCGATGTCACTGCCCCATGGGTCAGGTGTCACATGGATTTGATTGGTCCACTAAATAGATCAGAGGAAGGGCATTATTATGTCTTGACTTTCATTGATGCAATGACTCAATTTCTCGTCGCGGAACCATTAAAGTCTAAGTCTGCCGAAGAGGTGGCTAGAGTGTTTGTGGAGCGAGTCATTTGTATTTACGGAACTCCACAACAATTAGTCACGGATCGGGGAACTGAATTTGTTAACAAGGTGTTTCAGGAATTGGCACGGTTGTTGCATATGAAACATGTGAACATTACTCCTTATCACCCATCCTCTAATGGATTGGTGGAGAGGGCAAATGGCACCGTTATGCAAATAATACGAACTATGGTGGATCAGAATGCTAATCACTGGCATAGAATGGTACCAGTTGTGGTGATGGCTTATAACTCTGAATATAATCAGACTATCCGTGATTCTCCTTACTTCTTGCTGTTTCTCAGGGACCCACAGGTGCCTTATCATGTAGTGCAGGACCCATCTTTGAAATACAACCTTGAGGATGTACCAAATTTGTTCACCGCCATGGCAACAAGGGTTTTCGAAAGATGCCAGGACTTTCTCGATCGTGCGAGCACAGAGAACGAGAATAGAAGGGCAAAGCGATGTGCAATGAAACCACTTATGGTAGGGGACCGTGTCTACGTGAAAACTGTTCCTGCCAGGGGAGTGGCAAGGAAATTGCAACCTTTGTTTTCAGGACCCTATCGTGTAGGTGATCGGGTAAATGATGTAGTTATCAAGGTTCGTCCTATACAAGGAGGGAAAGTAACCACTTTACACACTGACAGGGTGAAGGTGGTCAAGGAGGAGTGTGTTACGAAGAAACAAAATCGTAATGCGAGAATGGCTTATCCTATTCATGAAGGTGGAGAGACTGGGGATGAAGGGGAAGGTGCAAGTGACGAGAATGAGGAAGAAAGTATCCCAGGGCCTGTAATTGACTTTAGTTTGCCTCCTGCACAAGTAAGTCAGGCTACAGGTAATGGTGTAACTGGCAACTCGGCGAGTGTGAGTTCGTGGCAACCCACCGCCGAGTGTCAAGGTCAGCTTACCTCACCTTCACACCATACCACACCTCACCTCCCACCACCTTGTAGATACGATCTGAGGTCACATTCTAGTGTCCCGGACTACCCGTTGTGTATGGATAGACCTATTGAGTATCAGACTGCACAAGCAGAGGCACCTGGTGTGACAGAGACACAGACTGAAGTGACTGAGGACAACACAGGACAAGTGTAGTTTTTACTAAGTGAATAGATGATAGTCAGGAGAACTTGTGGTTATAGTTTTACAAATCTCTTGCAGATGATTGCTTGGGTTTGGGTGCGTCCATCCCAATCGGAATCGATAGGACCACGAGAGGAGACACCTGACAACTTGGGATTGGTGTTTTCACCTGCGGGTCGTTTGATGATTGCAGGCAATAACTATGTAGTTCCAATTGTACTTGATAAGGAGGAGCTGTTCCAACCTTTGCATGTTGCTCGCGACTTGAGTGATGCCATATTGTGGAATATAGGCCACATGGATAATGGCAGCGCTCTAGTTGCTTCATTACTGACTACTGTGCATGCATTTCAAGCTGAATTTGATACTCGCTATCAGGATTTGAGCAATTATATGGACTATCTCATGTCAGATCATCCATGGAATCGTCGCTCAAAACGGGGTGCGATTGACATATTGGGGCAGTTTGCCAATGTTTTGTTTGGAACAGCTACTCAGCAACAGGTTGATGACATCCATGCTAGATTAGGGAGCCTTGAGACGATGTCAGAAAAGGAGAGGGCAGTATTAAATGTTCATTCCAAGGTGTTGAATGCAACAATCCGCGACGTGTCGCATATGCAGGCGGCACTGTTGAAGATACAGAGGGCAGCCAATATTTCTTACAGTGTTATTCGGCTGTATTCATTGAAGACACTAGAGTTGGAGAATGAAGTGAAGATGTATGAGGCTTTGTTCAACCTCCAACTCGCCCTGTCTGACAGCATAGCTGATCATTTTAGAATTAAGTTGGGTATCCAAGAGATGCTCCAGGCTAGGCTGAGTCTAGATATAGTCCCTAACGGAATTTTGTTGGAGTTATTGGGGAATATATCACTCAAGGAGCCAGGTTTACTTTTCCCAGCGAGGCCAGAATATCTAGCACTGTACCGTGACATCATCAAAGTTGTACCTCGAGGTTACATGTCAGCTGTGTGCTTTTACTTACTAATACCTGTGTTGGGTGACCCTTCTGATGTATTTGACATCTTTAGGATCACCTCACTTCCTTACAGTGTGCCTGCCGCGGAGGTCTACGTGAGAGTACTCCACCAGTATAACTTCCTTGCTCTCACAGAAGACCGCCTTCATTATGTGCTGTTTCAAGATTTCATCAGTTGCAGGAATCACCAGGACTTGGTGATCTGTGAACCTTTGGGATCCGTCTATCATGTAGCGACCCCATCTTGTGAGAGTGATTCTTTTCTTAACAAAGACAATGCCACTAGGCTCTGTAGAAAAGAGATCCTAACTTCATTTAGTCCAGTTTTTGTGAAGCTGAGAAATTACTGGTGCTATTCCACAGCCCAGTCTTTGTATTTCACGTTGAAGTGTGCTGTGAACCCCATACGGAAGACAGTGCAAGTTGTTAAGGGAGTAGGGAAATTGGTCTTGGGAGACGGTTGTAGTGCCCACAGTTAGGCTCTAACTCTCCCTGCCTATGCAACTCTTGCTATAGAAACTAAGCTCACTGTTTACCCCCATCTCCCAAACCTCAGTACCTCACTCACACATGCTGAACTTACAGCTATAAAGGACTTACCCACTTTAGGACCTCACCTTAACATTACTCCTCTGTTTCTGGATGACCTCCTTAAATATCAAAGTCAGTTGCAATTGATTGAACCTCTCAAACCCTTCGGTTCTTCCATCTTTTTCAGGTACTACGTCCATGCTGGAATAGCTCTTTTTCTGGTTCTCCTGTCCGCATATATCCTTTATAAGTGTTACATTACTGGCTGTGGGTGTACATGTTGCAGACTAGAGTCCATACTCAGACGTCGACGTGCACAGAACCCCGCCATACCCGACTCACGACGAGGACGTGTGACTTCATCTTTGGGGGGAGAAATGTCGGGAAGCCGACATGCATCCCCTCGGGCAGATGTAAGACACACAGCTGTGACAGGTGTGTAAGTGACACCGCCTGCCGGACGTGAGTTTAGGATGAAACGCGGACAGGGGAGAAGGAGTAGAGATTCGATGGATTCTGTGTACAGCTGTGGGCAATAGGGAGATGGAATAAGGAAGAGAGGTTGAGAGGAAGAAATAAATGGAGGAAGGAGGAGGGAGAGATAGAGAGAAGGAGTAATTATGGTGTTGGTCGAGTTGTTTACACAGGAAAAGTGTTGGCTAGGCAGTTCAGACCGTGAGAGCGTGTGCTGACTACGGGATATTGCGGTGTGGGAACCGAGCTGACGCAGCGAGTCTGATAGGGCCTCTACGGTGGATGAAGCGGGTGAGATGTGGATGAGGGCGGTGGATGAGTGGGTGAAGTCATCACCCACCACACACCCGCTGGCGAACATCGGCAACTTTCTGAGGCCAGAAAAGGGGTACAGACCTCAGTTCAGACTAGAGCCTGGAGGAGGGTCCCTGTGAACGGTGAGGCAGCCTGGCGGGCTTGGTGCAGAGACGTCGCTGTATAGCCGAGAGTAAAGTTCCAGGGAGTCAGCAATGAGAGCACTACTGGTAGTAAGTGAAAGTACATGCTTTGTGACCGCGGGTACCACCGACTAGCAGTGCTATTTATTTGTCTGTCGTCTGGGAACTAGTAAGGACTCCTATTTAGAAACGGAAGGAGTTAAGAACTAGTAAGGACTCCTAGTTTGAAATGGAAGGAGTTAAGATTTTAAATGCTTAAGTGTGTTTTTCTTATACTGATGTAACAGTGATTTCATATATATGAATGAGTAAAGAGTGCTATATATATATAACAGCACTAGTGATTTTTTAGAAGACTGGCTTTGCTTTATTAAAACAGTGTTAGTATTCAAGTAACTTAAGAGTAGACGTGTATGTGCGTTTTTTTGGCACATTTGCACGTGAAGTGAAATGAGGTGGGAATTACCTCAGAGTTATTTGTAGATTTTTGTAAATACTACTTTGTAATTAAAGCCTAGAAAAGCCATATTACTTTTTCACTTTTTCCAGTTCCCAGTTCTAAGTACATGTGTGTAGTGGCATGTTAGTGAAGTCCCCCATGTTGCGCGTTGCCAGTGTCGAGGCGGATTTAGACCACGTTACCATTCATTATTAAATACGGGAGAATATATTCCCGAGAAATACCGTAACGACACCTGGGTAGCGGCACGACATAGATAGGCAGACAGAGACAGAAAAGAGAGGTTAGAAAGATAGGGAGAGAGAAGAGGAAAGAACTGAAAGGAGGAGGAGGAGGAAGAAGAAGTAGGAGGAAGGATTATAGGAGAGAGAGAGAGAGAGAGAGAGAGAGAGAGAGAGAGAAAGAAATTAACCGTGGGAGGCAGACTTAATGACTTGTTCAGGATATAATTGGGAAACCCTTTTGATATTGCCTTTATATAATTAAAGTTGTGGTTAGATAGGGAGGATCCTTATTGTGGTGGTTGTGGTAGTAGTTGTGGTAGGAGTGGGTGTGGTGATGGTAGTAGTTGTGGTAGGAGTGATTGTGGTGATGGTAGTAGTGGAGAGGCTACCTGTGGTGATGGTGGTATTGAATTGAGGCAGTGATGATGTTGGTGATGGAAAGAATGGTTAGGTTTGCTGGTGGTGATGGTAGTGGTAGAAATGGTGATTGTGGTGATGGTAGAAGGTAGTGATTGTGGTGGTGGTAGTATCTGTGGTAGGGATGACTGTAGTTGTGGTAGGGATGACTGGGATGATTTGATTGTGGTTGCTGTGATGATTTTGGTGGATGTTGATGCAAGATTGTGGTTAATGGCGATGGTGCTTGTGGTGGACTAAAATGGTTGTGATGATAGTGGTGCTTAGGTAGTGATGACAGTTATGAGGATGGTGAAATTGATACGCTGATTGCTGATAGTGACGATGGTGTGAGGGTAGTGGTAGATTTGGCGGAGAGAGAGCGAGAGAGAGAGAGATGGTGTTGGTTACGATGATTATTGAGGTAGCGATGGTGGTAGTTGTGATGAAGATGGTGCTTGAGATGGTGGTAGTTGTGATGAAGATGGTGCTTGAGATGGTGGTTAGTGGATGGTTGAGACAGCAGATGAGACCCGCACGGTGGGCGGGGCCTCCCCGGCAGGCACAGTGGGTGCCACCACGTTTCTGCCTGTAGGGTGGTGTGCTGGAAGGGCATGTCCTTGCCTCGAACCTTCCCCTGTTGTCCTAGGCCTCACAGGCGAGGTCCATATGGTGGACAGCGCCTCCCCAACTGGCATGGTGGGTGCGGCCATGGTTCTGCAAGGCACTGAGATTGCAGGCGAGAGAAGCACGATGGACGTTTTCTCCCCAGCGAGCATGGTGGGCATCACTGCAGTCCTAGGGTGGGGGCTGCAGGTGAGGGAAGCACAGCGGGCATTCTCTCCCCAGCGAGCTCGGTAGGCGTCGTCACGGTCCTGCTGGTGGCTGTAGGTGAAATGAGCATGGTAGGGGTCCTTTCCCCGACGAGCATGATGGGCATCGTCACGGTCTTACAGAAGGCAGTAGGTGAAGGGTGCACAGTGGGCATCCTTTCCCTGGCAAACACGTTGGGTGTCATTGCGGTCCTACTGGGGGCTGTAGGCAAAGGAAGCACAGTGGGCGTCCTTTCCCCAACAAGCACGGTGGGCGTCGTCGCAGTCCTACTTAGGGTGTCTTCCAGCATTCGATTTCGTTGAGGGGAGGAGTGGCACGTGGTGGTTGGGGATGTATGTCCGTCTTGTCTCGATCACTCGTTCTCTTCTTGTGCCTCTGTATAGTCTCCCCTTGGTACTACCCCATATCCATCTCGTATTTCACCACCCTAACGACTGAAGTCACGTCCTCATGACTGGAGGTGGAACACGTTAGAGGTTGAGGTCTGGTAGGCTGGCATGAGGTGTTGGAGGAGTGAGATCCAGTGGTGACTGGGTATATTTGGCTCCTGGTGGGATTGGTACACTATCTCGAGGGTGGAGATGTGTGTGGTCTAACGCAGGAGACACAGAAGTTGTGGTGTGTTTGTTTCCCTGCGTAGGGGTCCAGAGCAAGTGCTTGATCTTCACTTCTGGTGGTGCGGTGTGTAATGACTGGCTGGTGACTCTGGGCTGAATGCTGGAGATGGGTGAGGCGACCTGGGTTTTATGAGGTCGTGCGGGTGGAAAAGTACTGGATTGACACACCTTAATTGTCCTGGTTGGTCTGGCCACCGGAATTTTATTTCCCGCCTGATGCATTTTGAGGTTCATGGAGGAGGTGTTTGGTGTTGGGGAGCTGGAGGTGGTTTCTCTGGGTGGTGTTGGGGTGAGGGTGTTGGTGCATATCTTGCTAGTGGGCGAGAGAGACAACCGGTGGTGGTGATGACAGGTGTAGGCAGCGAGGAGCTCAGGTAACGAGGTGAGGTGGCCAGGTGTGGGTGGGGGGTTCCTGGGCTGAGTGGCGGTCTTTGTGTTTGGTGATGGCGGTGCGGCGGTGGTTGGTGGTTGTGATCTGGGGGGTGAGGTCGCTGGGTGTGTGGGGGGGATCTGTGGGGAGGATGTGGAGTTGGTGGGGGGTATGGTGGAGGACGTGAGTGTGGAATAAGGAGTGAGTAAGGATGAGAAGTGTGTAGGTGTGATGTAGCACGCATATGAATGTTGACGGGGAAGGTGAGTGGTGGTGCGGCATGCTGAGTGGGAGAGTGGGTGCAGCGTGGTCGGAAGGCGGCGGGGGAGGTGGATGGTGAGGGGTGGAAGAGACGCACGTGGCGATTCCGGTACGTGCGTGGAGTGTCGTGATATTGGATGGTGACCTTGTAGGGGTTGGGAACGTTGATGATTATGTAGGGGCCTGAGAATCGGGATGTTAGTTTGTTAGGGATGGGTAGTTTGGCCACCAAAGGTGATGCAGTCGGCGCCTGAGGTGGTAAAGGGGATTGGATGTGGGGGACGTGGAGGGGGGGCTGTAGGCGCTGTCGGAGTGGTAAGAGAAGGGGAGTTTCTCCAAACACTTGTTCATGAGGGGTAATGCCATCTTCTCTGGGGCAGGTGTTCATCCCCCACTGCACAGTTTTCACGTGGTCTGGCCAGTCTTCGTTTTGTGTTTCTTCCATTCTGGCTTATACTTGGTTGAGGATGGTACGGCGACTTCTTTCCCATATCCCGTTTCCCTGTAGCCAGTATGGGGAAGAGTGAGATAGCTTGTACCCGAAGATGGTGGTGAGTTCTTTCCATTTTTTGCTGGTAAACTCCGGGGCGTTGTTGGCATGAAGGGCCTGGGGAATGCCGAAGTAGGGAAAATCGTGGCGGACGAGGGCGTCGGCCACGGCAACGGTGTGGTGCTCCTTGGCCGGGCAGACAATCAGGAATTTCGAATAGGTGTCCACGAAAGTTATGATGTACTTGTAGCCTGCTTTAGGAGGGAGAGGCCCGACTACATCTACAGACAAAAGTTGCCATGGCTTGTGAGCAGTGATATTTCCTGAAGGGCCTGGCATCCATGTCACATCCTTTCCTAGTGCACAAGTGCGGCAGGCCTGTATGGCTTGTTTGGCCAAGGTGGAGGGACCGGGTGTCCAGTACATATCATTAAATACTTGTAGGAGTTCTTGGTCCCTAGATGTATGGCATTGTCCGAGTGTGAGTAATCGTTTCTAGGGCGGTGTCAGGATCAAGTGCTATACGTCCAGTATGGGTGAATAAGTGGTCGCCCTGTCGGTGCAGCTTAGAGTTGATTTGAGGTGGTATTCAGTTGGGGTGATCTTTGCTTTGCCTTTTTTGTAGGAGGCTGGTGGCGGTGCTGATGGCGTTGATGGGCAGCCAGGAGAAGGTGTCGGCATTTGCATGTAATTTAGTAGGCCAATACGCTATATCAAAATCAAATTCTTCGAGGCTTTCTCTCCATCTGACTAACTGGGTGTTGTGGGTCTGAGACTGGTGTAGCCAATGCAAAGATTGGTGATCTGTTATTATGGTGACGTGAGTGCCCACCAGATAGACTCGAAAGTGGTCCAATGCCCAGACGATGCCTAGGCATTCTCGTTTGGTGGCGGCATAGTTCTTTTCTGCCTGATTGAGATTACGACTGGTGCAGGCAATGAAGTGTTCTTGTCCTTCCTGGACTTGGGCAAGGATGGCACTGATTGCTACTAGGGATATGTCAGTATACAGGCAAAAAGGCAGGGTGCAGTCAAGGAATGTGACGATCGGGGCGGTGATGAGTTTGGTCGTGAGGGTGTGAAAAGCATTGATGTGACTGTCTGTCCAGGTGAAAGGTTCGCCTTTTTTAGTCATGTCATGGAGGGGTTTTCTGATGTTAGTGAACCCCTTTACGAAGCGTCGGTAGTAAGACGTGAGCCCGATAAAGGCACGGACTTTGTGGACACTTCATGGTAGGGGGAGGTCTGCGATAGCATGCAGTTTGTCAGCATCAGGTGCTATGCCTTCCTTGGAGATGACATGTCCTAGGAAGGAGACAGACCATTCAGCCAGGATGCATTTTAATGGCTTGAGCTTAAGCCCTGCCTGTCGGATACAAATATGGGGCTGCTCCAGACCCTCTCCGCTGGGGAGTTAGCTCCACCGTTAAGGTGTGGGGAGGGCGAGAGGGGCATCCCACTCGGCCTCTGGAGGAGTGAGGTGAGCAAGGGGCGTTGCCCTCGATGGGTGTCACAGGGGTAGCAGACGAGGGAAGTACGGTGGACGTTCCCTCCCCAGCAGGCACAATGGACGCTGCCGCAGTTCCACTAGACCCTGGGACTGCAGGTGAGAGGAGGACAGTGGCCATCCTCTCCCCGGCAAGCATGATGGGCGTCGCCACGGTCCTGCTCCCTGTGGGGGCTACAGATGAGGAAAGTACGGTGGACATTCCCTCCCTGACGGGCACAGTGGGCACCGTCGCGTTTCTGCTTTGCCCTAGGAAGACAGGTGAGAGGAGTACGGTGGCCATCCTCTCCCTGACCAGCACGGTGAGCATCACCGCAGTCCCGCTGCCTGTGGGGGCCTGAGATGAGGGAAGTATGGTGGACGTTCCCTCCCCAATTGGCACAGTGAGCGCCACCACGGTTCTGCCTTGCCCTGGGACTACAGGTGAGAGAAGTACAGTGGCCGTCCTCTCCCCAACAACTTGGTGGGCGTCACCGTGGTCCTGCTCCCAGCAGGGGCTGCAGGTGAGGGAAGTACGGGGGATGTTCCCTCCCCGACGAGCATGGTGGGCGTCGTCGCGGTCCTGCTTGGGACTGTAGGTGAGGGAAGTATGGTGGATGTTCCCTCCCCGATGAGCACAGTGGGTGTCGCTGCAGTCCTACAGGGGGTAGTAGGTCAGAGGAGTAGTGGCCATCCTCTCCTGGATGAGCACGGTGGGTGTCGTCACGGTCCTACTTGGGACTGTGGTTACACGAGTCCCACCTCGATCCTGGCAGGTGCTGGTCTGGGTAAAGAGTAGTGCAGCGGGGCGGCATACCTCCTGCAGACTCCGTTGAGGGGAAGAGGGGGACGTGGTGGTGGGGGACGTATCCCATTTTGCTTGGGCCCTTTCTGCGCCCCCCTGTGGTCTCCCCTTGGTGCTGGTATTTCATTAATGAGAACTTTTTTAATTTTCAGATTGAAATGCCCACCCAGCAGAGCAACCCCGACACCACCACCCTAGGAGAAGGACATGAGGAGGTGACACCCACCCTATGAGGAGGCCACGGGGAGGGTGATAGGTGTCCTGCGCCACACCAGCCCATGTCCCCAGCTCTCTTATGCCCCTCTTACACCTAACTAGACTCAAGGGAAGTGCATCAGCCAGTTGCATTCCCTCCAACAAGGACAGCGCTCACCAGACTCGGGGTGGGACTGGTCCTTACACAGTCCCAAGTAGGCCCTCGACAACAGAGTCCATCGGATCTGCTACTAGAAGAGGAGGAGAGACCACCGTTCCTCAAAACCCTACTGTACCCCAGGGGAGCGGCGGCGCAATAGAGTCCACCAGACCTGCTGTAGGAGGAGAGTCCACTGGACCTCCTTCTTCCACCACCAGCCATAGGGAGCAGGCGTCTCGGAACGTCCACCAGATGACCCTCGCCTGCATTCCTGAGGAAGGGAGTGGAGGCATGGCAGAGTCCACTGGACCTGCCACAGGGGGAGAGACCACTGGTCGTCCCCCAGCTGCAACTTTGCCCCGGCAGCTGAAGAGTGATAGAGTCTACTGGACCTACCGCAGGAGCCCAAAAGTCCACCGGACTTCCTCCTCCTGTAGTCTCCAGGACAAGTGGTCCTCCAACAGAGTCCACCGGACCTGTCGGGCCGAGGGAGAGTCCACCGGACCTCCTTCGTCCACTACCCGAGGAAGGAGCCTGGGCAGAGTTCACTGGACCTGCCAGGCAGAAGGAGAGTCCACCAGACCTCCTTCGTCCACTACCCTGGGAAGGAGCCTGGGCAGAGTTCACTGAACCTGCCAGGCAGAAGGAGAGTCCACCGGACCTCCTTCCTCTGCCCCGGAGTGGAGCTCCGGCAGAGTCCACCGGACCTGCCAGGCTGAGGGAGAGACCACCGGTCATCCCTCCTCCACTAGCCAGGAGGCTTCCTACGAGGGCACTGTCTCTGGCTCAGCCCGCCCCTCCAGAGGCCGAGCGAGACGTCCCTCCTACTCCCCCTCCTCTGTAAAGAGCAGAGACTGCTCCCCAGCTAGACTCCTGACGAAGTGTGTCTGGAACGGACCTGTGGTAATCCTGGGTGTCCTGTCCCTGCAGCCCAGATCCCGATGTCCCCAGTAGCTAACGGACTCTCCAAGGGTGAGCGGCTGCAGATGACTCCTGACGGCCTTCCCCTCTCGGCAAGACTTCAGACCTCGAGGGCCATGCCGCAGCTGACCCCAGACCCAGACCAGCCTGGACCCTCCTCCAGGACTCCCACCACGGCCAAGGGTAGGCGCCGTGCAGTGCGCCTCCCAGTGGCGGCAAAAAGAGGGGGCATGGGGGGGGGGGAAATGCCCCCCCAGTTAGATCCAGTACAACTAAAAAAATAAATAAATAAATAAAGGCAATACAAGAAAGAAAATGACCAGGAAAAACCACTAATATGATTTGTCCCTACAATCACAAAATAAATATATTTAGGAATGTTAACTGAGGGGCATTATGATAGAGAAGAGGTTATCCCTGTTTTACCCATTATGGTCAGCCACTCTAGGCGGTGGCATCAAGCTTCTTAGTCCTAAGGCGGGCCCCTGGACCCCACCCGATTTTGCATGCGCTTAGTGCTCCGCGTGAATGCATATTTGCCCCCTCAACGTTTTCCTTTGCCTTCCATTTGCCCCCCCCCCCACTTTGAAAATCCTGGTGCCGCCACTGGCTCCTCCTAGCCCTGTTTGGCTCCAGTCCCGAGGGCCCCTCCAGCCTACACCTGACTCCAGACTTCCCCGCATGAGACCGGCGCCCTTACCGGGAGCGCACCCCTGATGGCCCTTCTCCTATGCCGGGCCGTCACCTGCACCTACCTGTGCCATAACCTCTGTGTACCTCAGTGCCTCGCCAGTGACTCTGTGCAACACTGGTGTCCCACCATAGTGCTATAGACCCTGAGTGCTATTCCCCCTATCCAGAGTCTTGATCCCTGTGTAATACTTATAACCCGCCTATAATTGCAAGGACTTTGTGAGTTGTAGACCCTGTATAATATTTGTGCCCGTCCATAATTCCATAATACTGTAACCCACCCTCCCCGTGTAACACTTGTGACCCCTCTCTAATACCATGACCCCTGTGTACCAAGTGAAATATTATGTCCCACGACCCCTGTGTAATACTTGTGACCATCAGTAGTCATAACCCTGTGAAATACTTACCCCCCCCTTTAAGGCATTGTGTTATGATATATACTCTACTTGTGTCATATATATAGAATTGCCGTATGTATGTATGTATAGTGTTAAGTCCACTGTATATGTCTATAAGGTAATATATGTGTAAGACCGGTTAGCCTGTGTTGAGTCTGCATGTTCTAGCCGGGTCCTGAACAAAAGAACCTAAGCACATGCCCGTATCTGAGTTCAAAAAGTTGGACCCAGAATATGCACCATAACGTAAATGTATTGGAATAAGAGTATTCGAAAACCATACGTTATCCCACCTGCAAGTGGGAAAAAGAGGCGGGTACGTGACGTGACACTTTAGTATGAATGACTACATGAAGAAAGAACTTTACACAACACCATTAAGAAGGTACTTTGTACAAAAATTAGTAGCTGTAAACTTAATAGCTGATATGACTATATTATACACAGATATCTCTTACAAAATTCTTGATTGGTTGAAAAGTTTTTAAAGTGATAAATTCAGATTTGCTGACTTTTTAGTTCATGGATATAGATTACATTTTTACTTATTAAAAAATACTTTATATATGTGCTCTATGTATCTATATATCTGTCTATATAAAATTAAAACATATGCCTCAGAGTGCGCATACTGACCGGCACTTGTTTTTCTCGTCTTTGATCAACACAAACGCTGAGTAATTTCTGACAAGGAGCTGTTGGTGAGACTATACCCCCGAAATATCAGCTAAACAGAACTGCCGACATCGGTGTTCAACCTGCTGTAGTTACAGAAGTAATAATGGTAAGGAGCTTAGTGATTACGCATTAAGAACAGTTGTAGAGTAGCACATCTGAACAGTGATAAGAAGTACCTTGTTTCTGCTGAACAATATTTAAATGACAAATTTCTGATGTCTTAATCTGTTTACAAGATTTTTTTTATGTTTACCTCACAGATCTTTACCAGAATTCAATTTTGAGTGTTTTTTTTTATGTTTTTAAGACTAACACTTACCAAATCGGTAGTCTTTGAGTAAGCACGGGGCCGCCTCTTAAATATTACAAAAGGAAAAAAAAGCCATTTCAGACAACCATGAATTTTAATTATTACTGTGTTTTTTATGTTTTGTGCTTCGAGTCTGTCGGATTTAACCTTCAAACCTGTGCAAATAAACCGTTTCCGAGTTTTTCCCTTCTCCTCTGATGATAGTAGGAATGGTGGGGTATGTGCTTTCAAAGCTAATATTCCGGTAAATGGCTTTGCGCACTGGACAGACACACTCCCTGCGCTGTTTAAAAAGCATATTGCTCTTAGTTTAATATCTACACTGCTGTGTAAAACTGCGAATCATAGTAATGTCATATGCCATAATGCAAATAATACCAATAAAACACGTACAGTATATATAACGTAGCGTGAATTCTTTACATTTATCATAAACGAAAATTAAAATATCATTGATGGCAACCCGCCATTTTAGTGGTCCTACATTATTTAAGTTCTGCTACAATAAGTACATAGTTTGTTCAGACTGTAAAGTATGCCTAGTGGGTATTTTGACTCATTCAGTCTCTGTGTGGGCAGAAATTTAATGTTGAGTAAATACTGGGACTCAACATTTTGCTCACTCTTCACGTATGCGCACCAGTACCGTGTTTAAGTTTTTTTTACGAGGGATTTATTTTCAAAACAAATGCACGAGGTCCATTATCACGGGTGTTCGAGGGCAATGGCGGGCCAAGGCTATGGAAACTGGACCCTTTCACGACTCAGGACCGTTCGTTTTGAAAACAAATCCCTCGTAAAAAAAAATTTGAACACGGGACTGTCTCATGGTGCCATGCGTGAAGAGAGTGAGCAAAATGTTGAGTCCCAGTATTTACTCAACATTAAATTTCTGCCCACATAGAGACTGAATGAGTCAAAATACCCTCTAGGTGTACTTTACAGTCTGAACAAACTATGTATTAAGAACCTAGCATGCACTTATTGTAGCAGAACTTAAATAATATAGGACCACTAAAATGGGGGGTTGCCATCATATGCCATCAATGATCCATAGGTATACATGGCGAGCGGTGAGAAGGGTGGATGGTGGAATGAATGAACAGAAGGCAGTGATTGACTGTGTGTGTGGATGAAAGGATGAGAAAATGTGTAATGGATGCAAGAGTACATAGAGGTTGGGGGAGTGGACTTTCTGACCACCACTTGGTGGTGGCCAGAATCAGAATCCAAATAAGATGGAGGAAGAGAAGAAGGGAAGGACAGGAGGTAGTATTTGTTACAAGGAGGGTAGAAAAGTTACAAGAGGATGGAATAAAGGCTGAATATAAAAGGGAAGTGGAGGAGCAATTGGGTAAATATAGATTGGAGCAGATGGGGGATGTGGAAGGTGTGTGCAAGATATAGAAGAAATCTGTGCAGCATGTGAGGTGGTGTGTGGGGTGAAAAGAAGATGAAAGGGAGTTCAGGGAACAGCATGGTGGACTGAAGAGGTGAGAGAGGCTGTGGCACAAAAGAAGAAAGCATATAATGAGTGGATGAGGAACAGGGGCATCGAAGAAGCTGAGAGACGGACGAGAGAGTTATATGTAGAGAGGAGGAGAGAGGTGAAAAGATTAGTAAGAAAGAGTAAGAAGAGAGTGGATGAGGAATTTGGAAGGAATTTGACTGCGAAGTGGAGAGAATGTAAGAAAATGTTCTGGAAGGAGGTAAAGAGAGCTAGACAGGGTGCCAATGAAGTCATTGGGGGTGTGAAAGATAAAAATGGTAGATTACTAGTGGAGAAGGGAGAAAAAGTAAACAGATGGAGAGAACACTTTAATGAAGTGTTGAACATAGAGAATGAAAGTAATGCAAGTATAAATGGCTGGGGAATGGCGGGGAGAAGGAGGTTTGTGAGAAGAGAGGAAGAAATCAGTAGGATGGAAGTGGTGGAAGCAATGAAGAAAGTTAAAATGGGGAAAGCCCCAGGAATTGATGGAGTGTGTGGTGAAATTCTGAAGCATGGGGGAGAGATAGTAATAGAATGGATATGGAAGGTGTGTAGATTGGCTTAGGAGGAAGGTAGAGTCCCAGAGGATTGGATGCCAGGTATAAAGGAAAAGGTGAAAAAGCAGTGTGTGGTAATCATAGGGGCATTTGCCTTCTCAGTGTAATAGGAAAAGTATATGGTAGGATACTTATTGACAGAGTTAGAGAAATCACAGAGGAATTAGTTGGAGAGGAACTAGGAGGATTTAGGAAGGGAAGAGGTTGAGTAGACCAGATATTCTTTCTTAGATGCTTAGTGGAAAAGTTTCTAGAGAAGGGCAAGAAGTTGTATGCTGCCTTCATGGATCTGGAGAAAGCATATGACAGGATGGATAGACAAGGATTGTGGAAGGTATTAAGAATATATGGAGTGGATGGGAAGTTGTTGAAGGCAGTGAAGAGTATGTATGAGGTAGTGCTGAGGCTGCAGTGCGTGTGGATGTCAAACTGAGTGAATCTTTCCATTTGAAGGTTGGATTGAAACAAGGATGTGTCATGTCACCATGGTTGTTCAATCTGTACATGGATGGGGTTTTAAAAGAGATACAAGGTCAGGCAGTGGATGTTGGAGCGGCCCTAGTGAGAGAGGGCAGTGTTTGGAAACTCCCTGTACTGTTGTTTGCAGATGATACTGTGTTGTTGAGTGAAGACGAAGGGGAGCTGCAACGCTTGGTAGATGAGTTTGGGAGTGTGTGTAAGAAACTGAATCTAAAGGTGAATGTAGGGAAGAGTAAAGTGATGGTCTTCGAGAGAAGTGAAGCCAGTGAATGTACAGTGAGATTGGATGGGAAGGATATGGAGAATGTGAGTGCATTTAAGTACTTGGGTAGTGTGATGAGTAAGGATTGAAGCCTGGAGGGTGAAGTGCTCGAAAGGGTGCAGAAGTGAAGGAAGGTTGCTGGTTTGTTGAAAGCAGTGATAAGAAACAGGGAGGTGAGCATGGAAGTGAAAAAGTTGTTACATGACAGTATTGTGATACCAACTCTAACATATGGAAGTGAAGCTTGGACCCTGTTGGAAGGACAGAAGTCAAAAGTGAGAGCAGTGGAAATGAGTTATTTGAGAGGAGCATGTGGAGTCACATGGAGAGACAGACTAACAAATAAAATAAGGAAGTGAAGGAGCGCTGTGGTGTGGTTGTGGACGTGATAGGAAGTGTTAGGAGAAACACGTTAAGGTGGTTTGGGCATGTGGAGAGGATGGAGAGTGAAAGACTGACGAGGAGAGTGTATGTGAGTGAGGTGGAGGGGGCGACAGGGAGGGAGAGGCCGAGGATGAGATGGAGGGATGGAGTGGAGAGGTATATGAGAGAGGGGGGTTTGAGTTGGGAGCGTGGTAGTGAAATGGCAGGGGACAGAGCGACATGGAGGCGATTTGTTTGTGGCCATCCCGTGCGGGATTGAGGCATCTGGCAATAGATAGATAGATAAATATAAACAATTTATGTTACGTTATATATACATGTTCTATTGGTATTACTGTATTTATATTACGGTATATGACATTAGTATGATTCACAGTTTCACACAACAGTGTAGATATGTAACAAAGAGAAATATGCCTTTTAAACCGTGGGGGGAATGTGTCTGTCCAATGCGCAGAGCCATCTACCGGAATACTAGGCTTTTCAGAAGCACCCCATTGGGGATTTTGGGTGGGATAGCATGGCGTAGGGTTAATGTATGAAAAAACGGTGGTAGAAATACATTGAATCACAACAACAACAAAACAATTTGGTAATTTTTTGTAAATACATCTATCTAATGGATACTGATTAATATGTTTATTGTTGAATTTAAGCAGCGCTAAGCATTTTCTCTTATATTTGTCACAAATGCTTTTCTTTGTACATAAAAAAAGGAGATGATGGGGGAGTGTACAGCTCCTATCTCCATCTTTCATTGCATCTAACCTAGCTTAGACTAACCTAATTTAATGTAACGGTTCTATTATCGTTTCAACACCTACCAGAATTACGAGTTTTTGATCCATTTTTTAAATATTTTATAAAATTCTAAGACATTTTTCTTCTGTGACATTTTCGTCATGAATTATTTTTATTTTACTCCTCAGGGATAGGTTAGGTTAGGCTAGGTTATCGTCAGGAGCAAAATAAAAATAATTTGCGAGAAAAATACCATAGAAGAAAACTGCCTTAGAATCGTCTAAAATACCAAAAGAAAGGTTCAGAATCTCCTAATTCTGTTAGGGGTTGAAACGATAATTTTACCAATCTAACAACCTCACCTAATTTAGTCAGGATGTAGATTTAGTAACAGACGGTGCTATGAGCTGAGCAACACCCACTCCCACTGATTATCTACTTAGTACTATAAAAGTTCTTTTACAACTGATGTATGTAGAAGAAAAAATGATTAAAATTCCTTAACGAAATCATTTTCGTTTTTGAAGGCTCCAACATGCTTGCATGCGTCGGGCTTTGTCACCTAATGGCGGTTCTCCATGCTGCTCGTTTTTTGGCAGCCTCCCTGTTCAGTCCCTTAACCCTTAAGTCACGCTTAATGACCTCGTCCCATGTCTTTCTCGGTCTACCTCTCCCAACCCCTCCCCCAATATTAACACTTCTCACCCTCTGTACCCAATTATCATCCCCCAACCTCTCCACATGCCCAAACCATCGCAGCCTACCTCTCCTCATCACAACACCAATACACTCCAGTCTCATCCTATCTCTCAACTCTTCCATAGTAAACCCAACCCCCCCAGGCCTTGCACACAGGGATGCACTGCACATCCACCTAATCATTGTCATTTCTGTTCGTTTAAACCTGCGAATATCCTCATCCTTTACTGCCCAGGTCTCACTACCATACATCATCACATTCCAAACACATGCTGCATACAAAGACCCTTTAGCACGTAAGGAGAGTCCTCTCAATGTCTGGAGAGGCAACAGCTCCCTGAACTTCTTCCAGCCATTTCTCACCCTAGCAACTGAGCTAACTCCAGCCCCAGCTCCGGCACATATAACAAAACTCCTCCACACACTCAAGAGACTCACCTACAAGTTCAATCCTTTCACGCCTAACAATCTCCACCTGCTCTCCCCGACACGCCGCACAATGAAATCAGCATTATCTTGCAGTCTACCTGTAATACCACTACATCTCTTGTGCACCCATTTATCACAAACACTACACAAGATGGAATTACTTCCCACACCCTTGTGGCAAACTGCACATGGCCACTCTCCATCTCCTCTGATTTTACTGCCACCAACCCTAGATATCATCACTTTTGTTTTATCTGCATTTACCCTTAAGTCCTTGTGCCCCATACCATCTCTCCACTTCTTAAATCTTTCCTCTGCCTCCTTTTCATTCTCTTCAATCAACACCAAATCATCAGCATACAACATCTCCCATGGGAGTCCATCTCTGAAGTCACATGAGAGGGCTTCAAGCACCATGATAAACAACAAGGGACTGAAAACTGACCCCTGATGCACACCAACATTCACGGGAAACTCATCACTCAAAACTCCATTCACTCTTACCTGGATGCGAGCAACCACGTACATGGCCATAACCACCCTAACCAGCCGCTCTTCAAACCCTAGCTTTCTCATTGCCCACTTCACCACCTCTCTAGGGACTCTGTCAAAGGCCTTTTCCAAATCGACAAAAGCAAAATACAATTCCCTTTTCTTTCCAATATATTTTTCCTGAAGCGGTCGAACAATTAATATGGCATCAGTGGTCCCCCTGCTTGGCATAAACCCAAACTGCATCTCATCGATATTCACTCTTTCTCTAATCATACTTTCTAGAACTCTCTCCATTACTTTCATTATCTGATCTAAGAGCTTTATGCCTCTGTAATTTCCCCTTTCCAGGGCATCACCCTTCCCTTTGTACACATTTACAATTACACTCTTCAGCCAATCATCTGGGACAACAGACTCATATATAATCATATTTATCGGGTCAGTGACTAACCTCACCCCAGTATCTCCTGAGGCCTTCAACATTTCGGCAGTCAACCCAGACACACCTGCCGCCTTCCCCACCCGCATCCTGCCTATTGCCTGACTCACAGTAGCAGCGTCAATCAAAGGCCAAGGGCCAAACACTGGATCTGCTGGCTTCAAACCTTTCCAATCCCAGTCAATGACGAACATATGAATTTTATACTGCATTAGTTGGGTATATTTCCGAAATACAGTAATACCAAACATTTACTCTAACTGGGGGGCTGCACCCCCCAGACAGTACTAACCATCTCATTGCATTTAAACCTAACCTTCAGCCTGCGATATAAATGGAGGTAGATACAGATCGTATCACATGAACATCAGAAAAAAATTTAATTGAGGGGCTGTGGGTCATTCCGTAAAATGTCAGCCTTTAGTGTCAGTCTCACAGCTGATCAAAAGTTTTTTAACATTTTAAAGTTTAAACATTGAGTTTTATGAATCTGGACTGAAAAAGTTTTTGATCTGTCTACTGAGGGAGAGGCATTAACCCCTTAACTGCGGTTCGTCACTTCCGTGACATTCGGGCGCAATGGATCGTACCGCGGGGCGTCACTTTTGTGATTTTGTGTTGTTTTGAATTTGCCCAGGCTTTCAGGTGGTGACTTGTATCATCTATCAGCACTGCCGAAGTCCAACAATAGTCAGAGCTGCTAATGTCATCAATACTCCCATCCATTGTTGACAATTTAGCCATTTTCCCCCATTCTAAACTCCCCTCCCTACCTCCCCTCCATTACCCTCTCGTGTCGTCTGCTCAGCCGCTGTGCACTACGTAAATCTTCCCCGGATTTTTCCACTGATTTCATCCATTGAAATGAGCCCTATGCCCTATTCTTATACAAAATAATATATACAGTAAACCCTTGATAAGCCGAACTATATGGGGCTCTACCCTGGTTCGAATTACCGAATTTTCCGGCTTACCAAATTTTCACCCCTCAAAATTGCTAAATTACCGAATTATCACCCCCCAAATTTGCTAAGACAGTACCTATTACTTGTCCTTTCAACACTAAATTAAAGAAGCATATATAAATAAATTAGTTATGACAAAAAACAATATAGTGCATTTAATATACATTTAACCCCTTCAGTGCTGGGTGTATTTTCATTTTGTTCTTGCTTCCACCAGACAATTTTAGTCAGTGTAGGTTGGATCTGTGGAAGTGCACGGGGTTGGTACAGCCTTCATTAGCCCCTTCAGTACGTGAGTCCAATCCTGAGTGCCATAAAATCGGCTGGAGGAAGCGTAAATAAAGTAGAAATAGACGTCACAGTACTGAAGTGGTTAATTGTTAGGAAATCATTCACAGAGACAGTACCGACTGTCGGTAACGTGTGTTGGAGATGGATTTTCACCCCCCCAAATTTCAATAACAATACTTATTACCTGTCTTCTTAACACTAAAGTAGAGGAGCATATACAGTGTATAAATTAATAAAAAAAGACAAAAAAGAAAGAATTCAGTGCACATAATTTGCCTTTCATCAGAGGCAGTAGATCGTCGGCAGTTTGTTTTGTTTTGGAGACGGAGGTGGTGGAGTTCAGACTTGAACGTAAATTCTGGAGGTGGTGGAGTTCAGACTTGAACGTAAATTCTGAAAAATACCCAGTATTTATTTCACTCTATGTTAACAACTAAACTTAAATGTAATCACTATAATAGACTGCAGTGTAACACCTTTCGTTAGAAGCAGTAGATTCTTTGGCAGTTTGTTTTGTTTTGGAGACAGGTGGTTGAGTTCATACTGTAACGTAAATTCTAAACAGTACCCAGTATTTATTTCACTCTATATTAAGTACTAAACTTAAATGTAATCACTGTAATAGACTGTAGTGTAACACCTTTCGTTAGAAGCGGTAGATTCTTTGAAGTTCGGCAGTTTGTTTTGTTTTGGAGACGGAGTTGGTGGAGGTGGGTTAGTTCATACTTTAACGTAAATTCTAAACAGTACCAAGTATTTATTTCACTCTATATTAAGAACTAACCTTACATGTAATCACTGTAATAGACTGCAATGTAACACTTTCAGTAATAATAGTACTGAACTTTAATCATGATCACTACACT
>JAGKTI010013013.1:0-23718 GCA_018397915.1 Birgus latro
CACACATGAGAGTTGTACTCCATACATGGGCGAATAAAACCGGTGTACAAGGTCAACAACTGTGCAGGTGTCAAGAAAGTTTGGAATCGGCTTAGCACACCTAATCTCTTGGAAGCAGATTTCACAAGAGATGTAATATGTTCTTTCCAAGACAAATCCCAAGACAATGAAACCCCTAGCATGTTCAAGGATGATGCAGGACATAACTGTTCGTTATTAAACATTAGTGGGTAATCCTGAGGAAGATTTTGTCGGGTTGATAAGTGTAAGAACTGAGTTTTTGATGCATTAAAAATAACAAGATTATTTTTACCCCAATCAGAGATACGAGCCAAGTCAGACATTAGGTGTGCCATAGCCTCATCCCTTTTTTGTTGAAGTAACTGCTGAGATGGACGTTGCAGAAACCGAATGGAAAGGTGAAGGGTGGAATCATCAGCATAAGAGTGGACAGGGTTAGATGTACAGCTTAGAAGGTCATTGATGAATAAAAGGAAGAAAGTTGGTGATAGGACAGAGCCCTGAGGAACACCACTGTTGATAGGTCTAGGAGAAGAACGATGTCCGTCTACAACAGCGGCTATAGAACAACCAGAAAGGAAGCTAGAGATGAAGGAACAGATAGAAGGATAGAAACCATAGGAGGGCAGTTTGGAAATTAAAGATTTATGCCAGACTCGATCGAAAGCCTTTGAGATGTCAAGTGCAATGACAAAGCTTTCGCCAAAGTCCCGAAAGGAGGATGACCAGGAGTCTGAAAGGTAGGTGAGAAGATCGCCAGTGGAGCGTCCCTGACGGAACACATACTGACGATCAGAAAGAAGGTTGTGACAGGAAAGATGCTTTAAAATTTTTCTGTTAAGAATTGACTCGAAAACTTTTGGGACACAGGATGTTAAAGCAATTGGACGATAGTTAAAGGGTTGGGAATGGTCACCCTTCTTTGGGACTGGCTGAATGAGAGCAAACTTCCACCAAGAAGGAAAGGTACAAGTTGAGAGACAAAGGCAAAAGAGTTGACCTAGGTAGGGTGTAAGCACAGAAACACAGTTTTTGAAGACAACAGGAGGGACTCCATCAGGCCCATATGCCTTGTTAGTATTGAAGCCAGTGATGGCAGAAAATACATCAGCTGAAGAAATTTTAATGTCAGTCAAGAGGAAGTCAGAGGGGGGAAGTGATGGAGGAATAGCACTGGAATCGTCTAAAGTGGAATTGGTGGAGAAAGTCTGAGTGAAGAGATCTGCTTTATCAGTAGAAGAAATATCTACCGAGCCATCAGAGTAAAAAAGAGGAGGGAAGGATGATGAGGTAAAGTTGTTAGAAAGGGTTTTGGCAAGGTGCCAGAAGGAGTGAGAAGAATTAGAGTTGGAGAGTTGAGAACATTTAGCACAGATGAAATTATTTTTAGCAGAGCGAAGAACAGACTTAGCACGATTCCGGGCAGAAATATATAAAAGATGTGAATCAGGGGTGGGTTGACTCCGATACCTCTTATAGGCCCTCTCCTTGTTGCGGACAGCATTAGAACAAGCGTGATTAAACCAAGGCTTTCTTGCATTAGTCAGAGGATATGAGAAAAGAATGTATGCTTCCATGCCCGAGAGAATAACCTCCGTAATGCGCAAGGCACACTCAGATGGCTCCCGGCCATGGAAGCAATAATCATTCCAAGGAAAATCAAAGAAGTACTGCCAGAGGGCATGTCGGTCTGCGTCCTATGAGTCTAACGGCTACACCTCTGCAAAACTGATGTTGGGCCAAGAGTTACTCTTACCTGTTGACTTGTTAATACGAAGACCATCTGGTGAGGAGCTGCCTACGGACACCTCCAGCTCTGCAAAGCATCTTCAGGAAAGGCTGTCTGAGGTACATCATCATGTACGAGGAGCTCTGAAGTTTTCAGGAGAGGTGATGAAGTGCAAATGTGATGCCAAGGCAAGTGAGGTGAGCTTCAAGGATGGTGACAAATTTTGGTTATACAACCTTCACTGGAAAAAAGGACATTCACCAAAGCTGCAGAGCCCATGGGACTGGCCTTACACCGTATTGGACCGCATACCAGATGTAATGTACTAGATTTGGGGAGGCAGGAAATCTTGCCCAAAGGTGGCACACGTGAATCATCTGTGGCAGTACCATGGGCCAGGACAGTACAGCTGGGATGTCTCAGAGGAATCGTGCTCTCCTGCAGCTAAGGATCTTGAGGCGGATGAAGGAGCTGAAGTACAAGTGGATGGTGGCAGTTTCCCATGAGAAGAAGAGAATCAGAGGGAGGACCAAGACCTTCCAGGAGGAGTGGACAGTGTGGAGGAAAAGGGACGTCGTCGGTAGCGGCATAGAAGGACACCGGGGAAGTTGAAGGATTATTTTGTGTATACAGAAGTTGTCTCATAAGGATTAAGGTTTATGTCTGTATACACTGTGTAGTTTTGTCGGGACGACAAAGGACTATGGAGTGGGTAGTGTTATGAAGCTGGATTGCTAGTTAGACTGTGCTGGAGAATTCCCTACGTTTCTCGTATGTTACCGTATGTGCCAGAGTTGCCAGTTAGCCTGCTGTTTTTAAGAGAGTTATTTTGTAATTCTATCTATCTATCTATTGCCAGACACCTCAATCCCGCACAGGGTGGCTACAAACAAATCGCCTCCATGTCACTCTGTCCCCTGTCATTTCACTACCACGCTCCCAACTCACACCCCCCTCTCTCATATACCTCTCCACTCCATCCCTCCATCTCATCCTCAGCCTCCCCCTCCCTCTCGCCCCCTCCACCTCACTCACATACACTCTCCTTGTCAGTCTTTCACTCTCCACATCCCCAAACCACCTTAACATGTTTCTCCTAACGCTTCCCATCACGACCACAACCACACCACAACGCTCCTTCACTTCCTCATTTGTTAGTCTGTCTCTCCATGTGACTCCACATGCTCCTCTCAAATAACTCATTTCCACTGCTCTCACTCTTGACTTCTGTCCTTCCAACAGGGTCCAAGCTTCACTTCCGTATGTTAGAGTTGGTATCACAATACTGTCATGTAACAACTTTTTCACATCCATGCTCACCTCCCTGTTTCTTATCACTGCTTTCAAGGAACCAGCAACCTATTTTTGTAATTATATATTAATTTTTGTTCTTTTTCTCTATAAAATTTTATTCATGTGACTGTTAAATTATGTAATTTAATCTAAATCTGTATGCTAAATAATTTAGAGTGTTAAGCTGTGTAAGAAAACTCTGGCATGTTTTGGATGTCTCCAAGTTGGCAACTGTTGTGACAGTTGCTTCCTTGAGAATATAATATATTATTCTAGAATATAGGAAACTTATATAAGCATGGGGAAGAGACTAGAGCAGTTTCAGTTCAGTTTGAGTGTAGATCTGTGTCAGTGCAGTGCAACTGGTGAAGATTATCTCCAGTACTTGTGAAAACAGTGTTGATAACAAGCATTAAGTGTAATATGCAGGTAGTGAAGGTTATCTCAGGTACTTGCAAAAATGGAAGCGAAGTTGGCAAGCACTAAGTGTAATTGTTTGGAAAGTAAAGACAGTCAAATTAAGAAGCCCGTGTTTTATTTACAACACCTGTGCTGCTATGTTGTTGTACACTGAAAAGCTGCCTCCAGGAAGAACAACTCACTGGGCAATGTCTTTCTTGTATTGATCTACTGCTGTTGGAGTCTGCAACAGTGCGGGCCTGGGACATAACACTATCGTTAAATGAGGGTGTGCTGTATAAGTGGGTCTGAATGTGACAGCGTCGATTATCATTTCAGCCCAACTAGATGCACTAAAACTTACCTAAGTTATCACTTATCATTTCAGCCCAACTAAATGCACTAAAACTTACCTAAGTCATCACTTAGCTTGATCCCCATCAGATCACATAACAATTCATCTGAAATCAACAACAAAAATTATGCTATCATCTACATTTACAAAGTGTTTTGGAACAATAAAATATCCAACAAGAATGCTGGTTTTTGTAAACTTTCTGTAAAACAAAGAAAACTAAAATTAAAGATGCATAGTAACTTCTGGTACAGTAGTTGTATCATTAACTTGTTCATTCAACAAATGTCTAATATTATTATTGCAATCTCTAGAAGCTTTTATTCAACTATCAGAGATTAGTAACTGGATGGGTTAGATACAGCTCTCATTAACCCCCCTCATGACCAAAATGCACTCCTACACTGAATAAAGTTGATATATGACATGGTACTCAAGGAACGAATGGTGAAGAAGAGGACCTATGGACCCAAGAGGAAAATATGGAAATAGAAATACCAAGCAGTAAAGGATGCAATCCATTGTGAGATAATAGAGTGGTGCATGAACAGGGAACTGTTGACAGAAGTTTTAATGAATAGTACTGAGCTCTCATGAACAATCTCAAGAGAGTTACTCATTCAGTTTGTGGATGGACAAGGGGCCCTCAAAGACATAAGGTAACAGTGGTGGAATGAAGATGTAGATGCTGCAGTTAAGGAGAAAAGAAAACTTTTCTGTTAGTGGAAAAGGGGTGGTACCAGAGAGGAATACTTTGCTGCCAGCATCCGGCTAGGAAGTATATAAGGTAAAATACGGGTCTCACAGACTTCTACCTGATAATGTAAATTGTGCTGAAAGGAAAAATATGGTATTTAAGGTGGCTAATCAGATTATAAGGGAAAATAGGAATACCATAAGTGAACAGTGTGTGACGAATGACGAAGGAAAGGTATTGGTAGACAGTGTGGATATCAAAGACGCATGGAGAAAGCATTATAACCTGTTACTGAAAAAGGAGCTTCAATGGAACTGGAAAGGCTTAGAGTCAGTGAATCCAGTGTTTGGCCCTTGGCCTTTGATTGATGGTGCAACTGTGGGCAGAGCAATAGGCAGGATGTAGTTGGGGAAGGCAAAGGGTCTGTCTAGGTTGACTGCTGATATGCTGAAGGCTTCAGGAGATATACGAGTGGGTTTAGTTAACTATCTATCTATTGCCAGACTTGCCAGACGCCTTAGTCCCATAAGGAGTGACCACAAACAAATCGCCTCCATGACACCCGGTCCTGCACCATTTCACTGCCCTGCTCCCAGCTCACCCCCCCCCCCTCTCATATACCTCTCCACTCCATTCCTCCATCTCATCCTTGACCTCCCCCTCTCTCCACCCCTATCCATCTCACTCACATACACTCTCCTCGTCAGTCTTTCACCACCTCAACGTATTTTTCCTAACGTTTTCTATCACATCCACATCATCACCACAACTCTCCTTCACCTCCTCATTTGTCAGTCTGTCTCTCCATGCAACTCCCCATGCTCCTCTCTGATAATTCATTTTCGCTGCTCTCACTCTTGACTTGGGTCCTTCCAACCAGGTCCAAGCTTCACTTCCATATGTAAGAGTGGTATCGCAATATTGTCATGCAACGACTCTTTTACTTCCATGCTCATTTCCCTATTTCTTATCACTGCTTTCAAAGAACCAGCAACCTTTCTTCCTTGTTGTACCCTTTCAAGTACTTCACCCTCCAAACTTCCATCCTTACTCATCACAGAACCCAAGTACAGGCAGGCCCCCAGATACAACACCCCTAGATGCGATACCCAGCGAAGCAATGGGGGTAGAAATACCACCCTACCCCACCAAACGGTAGTCAAACACCGGTATAACAAAGTTTTTTTTTTGTTTTTACCAATTTTGATGATATTTTAGACAAAAATTTTGTGCTTTGGTTGATTTATAAACTGTTTTTAGACCTAGCATAATGTTTTAGTTATGGGAGGGGTGAATATTGTTGAGGTACAATATCCTAAGATTGATTTTTTTCCAGACTTATTTTTGATGATTTTCAGAGTTTATTTTTGGGTTTGGGTGAGTTAAGAACTGCTTTTAGGCTTAGCTTCACATGTTTTAAAGCTATTGCGGGTTTAAGTTAGCTAGAGACTTATTTTTGGACTCATTTGGGTGGGTTTAGGACTTGGTTGCAGGGGAAAGCCAAGGCTCCAAAATGCATCCCTATACTATATATGTTAAATCTACCACGAGATACAATACCCTGCCTAGCAATGGGTTTTACTTAACTAATTGCACTGTTAAACTGGGGTATGCCTGTACATACTTAAATGCACTCACATTTGACATTTCATCATCATCCAACCTCACTATACATCCAGTGACTTCATTTCTCTCAAAGACAATAACTTTCCTCTTACCTACAGTCACCTTTAGATTCTGTTTCTTACACACTCTTCCAAACTCATTCTGCATTCTGACCAGTTCCCCATGGATTGCAAGCCACAGCTCAGGCTGTGAAGCATCATATTGCAAGTCACAGCTCAGGCTGGGAAGTGTCCCATTGTGAGTCACAGCCCAGGCTGTGCTGACCTTTCAGTGGCCGTGCATCACCACTAACTACTCTACCCTTATGCATGGCACTACACAAAGACGGAGAGAGATTTTATTTTTTTCCCCACCAGATGATGCCCTGGATGCTTATCTTCAAGTTTATAAAAAAAAAAAATCATTTTCTCATTACACCCCTAAGCAAACGTACGCATGGCGCTATGCAAAGACTGAGAAAGATAGGTTTCCTTTTGCCAGATGATGCCCTGGATGTTTATCTTCAAGTTATATATATATTCTTTTGCACACCATGGGGTGGGATAAAAAAAGGCACTGCACAATCCACGGGTTAACAATGCAGTATCATCAGCAAACAACAGCATAAGGAGTTTCCAAAAGTTGCCCTCTCTTATTAATGCTGCTCCAACATCAAATGCCCTACTTTGTATCTATTATAACCCCACCCAAATACAGACTGAACAACCATGGAGACATGACACATCCCTGCTTCAATTCAACATTCAAATAGAATACACTCAAATCACTATCCACATGCACTACTGCCTTAGCCTCCTCATACATACTCTTCATGGCATTCAACAACTTCCCATTTACTCCACACATTCTTAATACTTTTCATATTCCCTGACTCTGTCATATGCTTTCTCCAAATCCATGAAGGCCATATACAACTTCTTTCCCTTCTCTAGAAACTTGTCCAATAAAGACCTATGAATGAATATCTGATCTAGGCAATCTCCTCCATTCCTAAAACCTCCCTGTTCTTCACCAACTACTGTAACCTCTTCCATTCCTAAAACCTCCCTGTTCTTCACCAACTATTCAGCAAGCTGTTAAACGTAGAGAACCTCTTCCATAAAGAACAATGGAACTTCTTCCATTCCTAAAACTTCACTGTTCTTCAACTAATTCCTCTGTTAATTCCATAACTCTGTCAGTAAGTATCCTACCATACACTTTTCCTATTACACTAAAAAGATAAATGCTCCTATGATTACCACACATTTCCTTTCCCCTTTTCATTTGTAAAGGGGAATAATTATACCTGACTTCCAATCCTCTGGGGCTCTACCTTCCTCCCAGGCCAATCTGCACATCTTCCATATCCAATCTATTACTACCTCTCCCCCATGCTTCAGTATTTCTCCACACACTTTATCAATTCCTGGGACTTTCCACATTTTGACTTTCTTCAATGCTTCCACTACTTCCATCCTACTAATTTCTTCCTCTCTTCTCACCTCCCTGCTTCTCCCAGCTGTTCCCTTGCCACTTATCCTCACATCACTTTCATTCTCTATATTTAACCCCTACACCACGGAGTTGTCGGAGACTCGCCGGGACATTCCCTCGGGGATATTCGTGCTCCAACCGACTTTTAAAAAATATTTGCCAAAAATAAGTTATTAGTCCTAGAACATTATAATTAAATATGCATTTGACACATACCTTCAGCTTTCTCCTGGGATGTTTATTTAGCACTCGTCAACTACCGCGGGACTTGTGGAGACTTCTGAAGTTGGGTAACTGAGTCTCCAGTTTAGACTTCCCAACATCCCCTAATCTGAATGCCACTGCCAGATATTATCACTAGAAACACTATTCAATAATTTCCAAGTAGTTTGGAATCCATACTAAAAAAAAAAAAAAAAAAAAAAAAAAAAAACTGTGAAAGCAATGTAAAATACGAGCGAGTACGAGCCTCCCACTCGCGCTAATTCGTCGCTGGTACTCTGTCATTTCTTACTCATATACACACTCACACTTTATTATTTCTAGTACTTTATTACACTTATATATATCTACAGTTCTTTACCGCTTCCCACACGATGTTTAGTAGGGGTAAAGGTCACAGAGCCTTTTATGATAGGCGTAAAAGCGGCAGAAATGAAGGAGCATCATTTCACCGTGAAGGACAAGAGCAAACTGACTGTATCTCGGTAGCGAAGAGTTGAAAATGTCAGCTGCTAATGTATATGCTAAGAAATAAGTAGTAGGAAATCTAGACAATACATAATAAATTAGGTAGTTCCAGGTGAATATATATGTCACTCAAGCTTTGCCCTTCCTTTCTTATATACATTTATATTACAAGGGTAGCTCATACGGCATATTTCACAGGAAAAAAAAGCAGGGGAAATTAGCGAACAAGTGCAGGTTGGATGTTGCCAAGTGATAATTAGCCAATTCCAGGTGTATGGCAATATCAATTACCTTATCTTTTATAAATATATATTATTTTGTATAAGAATAGGGCATAGGGCTCATTTCAATGGATGAAAAAATCCGAGGAAGATTTACTTAGCGCTGAGCGGCTGAGCAGACGACACGAGAGGGTAATGTAGGGGAGGTAGGGAGGGGAGTCTAGAATGGGGGAAAATGGCTAAATTGTCAACAATGGATGGGAGTACTGATGACATTAGCAGCTCTGACTATTGTTGGACACTGGCAGGGCTGATAGATGATACAAGTCACCACCTGAAAGCCCGGGGGAATTAAAAATAACACAGAGTCACCCAAGTGACCCCCCGCGGTATGATCCATTGCACCCGACCGTCACGAAAGTGACGACCTGCGGTTAAGGGGTTAGTCCCTGAAAGTGTTCTTTCCATCTGCTCAGTTTTTCTCACATCTCCTCTAGCAATCTACCACTTTTATCTTCCACTACCCCGACTAACTTCTTTATCACCTGTCTTACTCTCTCTACCAGAGAGAGTAAGACAGGGTGATAGAACATATTATTACATTCCCTCCACTTCACCATAAATTCCTTCCAAATTCCTACCTACTCTCTTCTTACTCTCTCTTACTAATCTTTTCACCCCTCTCTTCTTCTCTACATATAACTCTCTCTTCCGTCTCTCAACTTCCTCCATGCCCCTGCTTCTCATCTATTCACTATATGCATTCTTCTTCTATTAACAACATGTCTCATCTCTTCATTCCACCATGCACCCCCCTCTTGTCTTCTCTTCAGCCCACACACCACCTCACAAGCTGCACATATTTCTTCTGTGAATATCTTGCACACACCTTCCACCTCCCCCAACTGCTCCAAATCACATTTACCCAGTCACTCCTCCACTTCTCTCTTATATTCTGCCTTTTTCTCATCATCTTGCAACCTTTTTCCCCTCCTTGTATGGACTACTACTTCCAGTCCTTCCCTCCTTCTAGTCCTCCACTGTATTTGAACCGTGACTTTCACCACCACCATCACATGGTGGTCACAAAGTCCAATACTCCAACCTCTATATGCTCTTGCATCCATTACACACCTTATTCTGTCATCCACATACACATATCAATCATTGCCTTCCATTCATTCAGTTTACCACCCACCCTGCTTATCACTTGGCATGTATACCTGTGTAATAACCGAAATGAAACTTAACAAGTTATGCTAATCACTGATTTGACCGAGATTCGATCTCAGGCCCTCGTGCTTCAAACACATAAACGTTACCACTGAGCCAAACAGAGGATCCCCACTTTGCCTCTAAGCAACACAGGCTTTTACAGACCCCATTACATCACTTTTTTCTCCCCTTGGTGATTAATTTGGTGAGTTTCGAACACACATGGTAGCATATCACTGGAGGCCACCATTAGGGGCACTGCAGACCACACCAAACATCTCATCCTCAGGATGTAAGGACTATGACGCTGTCAGCTAACCAACAATTGACTGCCCTCCAAGCCTTGCCACGCATCCCACACCACTGCCAACCAATGTAATAACCAAAATGAGAATTAACAAATTAATCACTGGTCTGACCGATACTTGATTTCAGGCCCTCACGCTTCGTACACGCGCACACTACCACTGAGCCAAAGAGAGGATTCCAGCTCTGCCTCTAAGCAATGCAGGCTTTTATAGACCCAATTACACCTGTGGATCATTTTGTGTCTAAAGAGGGTACTGGCTATTACCAACCCCCTCCCCGCATAATTGTCCAATAGGTCACTGCCATTCTCATCCACTTCTGTAGACACACCCCACACACCAACTACTCCATCCACCTTCACATTCCCTACCTTTCCATTCAGTTATAGATGAGTGTGTTGTCCCAGATGACTGGCTGGAAAAAAATTTTTGTAAAAGTGTATAAGGGGAAGGGTGATGACCTGGAAAGAGGAAATTATAGAGGCATAAACTCTTTGATGAGTTTCATTAATGAAGGTACTGGAGAGTCTTAGAAGGTATGAGTTAGGAAAGAGTGAAAACTGGTGAGATGCAGTTTGGGCTTCTGCCAGCCAAAGGGGCTTCTGCCAGCCAAAGGGGCTACTGATGCCTTATTCACTGTCCAACAGCTGCAGGAAAAATATATGGGAAAGAACAGGGATTTGTACTAAGTTTTTGTTGATGTGGATATGGCCTTTGACAGAGTCTCAAGGAAGGTGGTGGGGTGAAAAAATAAGAAAGCTGGTTAGAGTGGTTATGGTTATGTATGTGAGTGCTCACACCCAGGTGAGAGTGAATAGAGGTTTGCGTGATGAGTTTTCTGTGAATGCTGGTGTGCATCAAAGATCAGTCCTGAGCCCTTTACTGTGTGTCATGGTACTTGAGGCTCTCTCACGTGACTTAAGAAATGGACTCCCATGGGGGATGTTGTATGCTTATGACTTAAGCATTCATTGCAGAGAATGAAAGGGCAACAGAGGAAAGATTCTGGAAATGGAAAGGCAGAATGGGACACAAGGGTTTGAGAGTAAATGTGGCTAAAACAAAAATGATGATATCTAAGGCTGGTGGTGGTTCTGTGGTCATGTGCAGTTTGCCACAAGAGTGTGGGAAGTAACTCAATCTTGTGCAGTGTTTCTAATAAGTGGGTGCATACGAGATGTAGTGGTACCAGAGGAAGACTATGAAAAAATGCCAATTTTATGTGTGGTGCATCAAGAAGTGCATGTAGAGACTGTCAAAGGACTCATCTTGCTGGAGAGTCTCTTGAGTGAGTTGGGGAGTTTTGTTGTTTTGGGGACATAATATCTGCTGGAAGTGGGGCTAGAGTTAGCTCTGAGACTAGGTTATGGAGTGTCTGGATGTATTGGAGGGAGCTGTTGCCACTCCTAAAATTGAAAGGGCTCTCCCTTCATGATAGGGATCTTTGTGTGCAGCATATTAGGGGTGTAATGCTGTATGGTAGAGACCTGGGCAGTACAGAAAGAGGATATTCGTAGGCTAAAACATACAAAAATGACAATAGTTAGATGGATGTGCAGTGCATCCTTGAATCCGAGGCTTGAAGGAGCTAGGATCGTGAATGAAGAGTTGAGAGGATGGGTGGGAATGAAATGTACTGGTCTTAAGATGAAGACTTGAGGAGGGGTAGACTGAGATGGTTTGGGTATGCTGAGTGGATGGAGGATGACAACTGGGTGTAGAAGGTGAGAAGTGTAAATGTCAGGGGATAGGGTTGTGAGGCAGACCGAAAACAACCTAACACAAGGTCAGAGAATGACCTCAGGGATAAAGGAATGAATAGGGAGGCTGCTGGAGATTGAACAACATGTACAGACACCATTAGGTGACCAAGGTTGACACATACAAGCATGTTAGAGC
Organism: Birgus latro; assembly: GCA_018397915.1. Taxonomy (NCBI): domain Eukaryota; kingdom Metazoa; phylum Arthropoda; class Malacostraca; order Decapoda; family Coenobitidae; genus Birgus; species Birgus latro. The sequence continues at coordinate 11,930 of JAGKTI010013013.1, forward strand.
ACTGAAGCTCTATGAATAAGATAAAAATTACATCCTCGGGCTTCTATCATTCACTCCCTGCTGAATGAAATCATCTGGCATTTGCAGGAATACAATATTTCAGTTGTCTCAACCACGTAGAGGTAAAAAAATTATTGGTAGTACAGTACATCCTTCAACTTTGCAAATTTTAACTTTGCAATTCACTAATTTTGCGAGGTAGTTCCAAAAGTCATGTATTTTTAACATTTATGAACTCTGTGAACGATCACACACTTTTTGAGGTCGAGTGGTGGCAGAGTCATCTTCCAGCGCTACTTTGCCATGCGGAGTAGTGACGTCATGGTTCACTGGGCGTACTGAGCCTCCTAGTTCTGTGGTCTGCCGCCCCGCCACGTTTGTTTGCACCTGTTTCCAACCAAGGTCACTGACCCTCACAATTTCGTGGTGCTCTTCGCAATATCCCAGGAGTCTAACCTTGCACAAGTGTTATCATGATGCCAATGGGTAAGAAGAACAAGAAAATAAGCTTGGAGACAAAACTAAAAATGACTGAAAGGAAAAAAGCAGGTAAAGGTAATTCTGCTACTGGTCAGGAGTTTGGTGTTGGTGAATCGACAGTGAGAATGATTTTAAAGAACAGTGAACAAATCAAGCAAGCAGCAAAGAACTATGGAGGTGCTCAATTTGATGGTAGAATGCAGGTGGCCAAAAAAGAAGTGATAATAAAAATAGAATGATATCTTGCTCACTTTATTCAAAGAAAGGAAAAGGAAGGGGTTGCATTATATGGGTGCCATATAAGGGAGCAGGCAAAGATATTCTATCACACGTGCCTTAAAAAAGCCATTAATTCTCCAACAAAACCTTTCAAGGCATCGAGTGGGTGGCTATCCCAGTTCTTCAAAAGGAAGGGGTTTAAACACATCAGGTTCAGTGGTGAGCGAGGAAGTGCTGACTACAAAGCAGCCAACTCATTTCCCAATGTTTTGTGGGGCACAATAGAGGAGGAAGGGTACACCAAAGACCAAACTGTTAACTTAGATGAAACAGGCATGAATTGCAAGGCCATGCCAAGGTCATCCTACATTGCTAAACACCAAAAACAAGCATGAGGGAAAAAACCAGACAAGTCGCGATTTACAGTCATGTTGACCTTAAATTTATCAGGCACGTGCAAAATGAAACCTGTGAATGTTCACATGGCAAGGCATCCTAGGTGCTATAATAATATAAAAAGGATGGAAAGCATCTCTCATTTTTATTGGTACTGGTCTGATAATGGTTGGATGACTTCCAGCATCATAAAGGAATGGCTTCTGAACCATTTTATGCCCGATGCCTATCTCATGTGCCATCAGAAGGGGCCGAGAATTAACGATGCATAACCTGGCCAATATCCTTGCCGTCATTGACCAGCTGAAAGAAACCATCGTGAGCAACGAATGTGACCAATTTAGGGCTCAGGAAGTATGCCACGGTGTTGACAAGGCCCTTCGCTTTTATGCTGACCTCCACAGAGATGGGGTTAACAAGAGGAAGCAGTCTCTAATCACAAAATTCATGAGAACCCCAAGAGACCCTGCCCCATCGACCAGCCATCCTGCCACCACTCCCCAAGCAGCCAGCGATCCTAGCAGCCCTAACCTTTTTGATTCTGATGACCCCAGTGATGATTCTGACTTCGAGGGATTCATGTGAGACGCAGAAAAAACACAGCAAGATGTGGAAATATCTGCTGACAGTGATAGTGATGACGTGGGCCCCGTGGGGCCAAAGTAGCCGCACCCAAGGATTGCCCCGCCACCAGTCCCATACACCATGCCAGTATTCACATCAGTGTAAATGAATTATTTTTTCATTTATCATCGTAAAATTAAGAGGTACAGTCGAGAGAAAGAGTGGGAAAAAGTGCTTACCTTGGGACCAATTTGCCTTTATTTCATATATTCAATTGTTTGAATTTTGCAAATTTTGATTTTGCGAGGGTTTTTGATGACCATATTCTCGCAAAATTGGAGGAAGGACTGTACCACTTTCAAGCTCATACGACTCACTCAGATTAAATTATTTGGGCTTAGATGCACCAGAATACTATCATAAAGGTGCTAAAACCTTGAGACTTCATACTGTATTGACCTGCATAACCAACAGTGGTGGGCAGCACAAACGAAAAAGGACCTTGCGCAAGCGCAATGCACAATTCACTACCTTGCACAAGCGCAAGTGCGCAATCTGACTAATATTTATCTAGCACAATGTCGCAAAATGCAAGCGCAAGCCATTTCCATATATTCGTGGGAATTACTGTAAAATACTGAAATATTTACCTAAATTAACATACTTACTTTTACTTATTATTATTACAGTAAAACCTCACTAGAACGGACTAATTGGGGCCAAAGTCATTCCGAAAAACGTGATATTCCGAAAAAAGCGACACAGGGATTTCCCCAAGCTAAGATATTTTCATACATGAACAGAGTCATGGCCACAATCCTACTTCATTCCACCATTTCCTTCTAAATTGGGGCATTAACACATTTGCCTCTTAACTTTTCTCAAAGGCCACTATAAATCATTTATTGCATAACACAGTACAGATTTTGTAAGGTTTATACTTGATAAAGGCCATTGTAACACTCACAGGAAGATATTTTTCATACATGAAGTGTCATAGCCACCATCTTGCATCACCCCACCAGTTCCTTCTACCACTTTTGCTTCTTAGCTTTTCTAAAATGCTACTAAAAATAATTCATTGCATTACACAGTATAGTTTTAGCAAGGTTTAGACTCGATAATGGCCATATGTAACACGCAAAATAAGATATTTTCGCTTATTAAAAGCATCATGGCCACCATCCTGCTTCACCTCCACCAGTCCATTTTGACGCGTGGTAATATCTCATTTGCCTCTTATTTTTTTTCTCAAATTCCCATCTATCTATCAATATACCTAGGCTGCTTCCCCCAAGAAAAGGGAGGTAGCCAAGACAGGTCAACACACTACCAATTAAATCATCCACTCATACACATTCATTCGCATCTTAGCCCTAAAGGGAAGAAGGAACAGATCCTCACCGCACCACACCGCACGAGGGTCAACCACGCAGTGCAACAGTGACATCCACAGCAGGGCCCGACAGCAAAACTGGTTTACCCCTGCCAAATCATAATGGATCCAGCCCCTTACCTGCACCTGACCTGATCAGCTGATCACACAAAATGCAGGAGAATATCCCCTCAGGGCTGCGTCATCATTTATTCATTCACAATTTCTCTTCGTTCATTTCTATCACGAACAGCCACTCTTCCTTGCTCAACAGACAACCCTCTCGCATCCAATGCTCTCTTCACACTGTTTATCCATCCTATTCGTGGTCTTCCTCTCAGCCTTACACCTCTCACATTAGATCTAGTTATCTTTTTCACCAATCACTCATTATCCAGTCTCTCCATATGCCCAAACCATCGCAACACCCTCTGTTCAACTCGATCACCCATCTCCCAAACAATTCCAGTTCTCCTTCGCACTTCTTCATTTCTCATTCGATCCATACGCGTCACTCCACACATACTCCTCAGACACCTCATCTCCATTACATTCAAACTTTTCCTCTCTGCTACATCCATATTCCATGTTTCAGCCCCATATAATGCAGTCGGTACCACAACACCCTCATACAGCCTTCTCTTTACATCCATTCTGAGTGAACGACATCCAAACACTTTTTTCATTCCTCGCAGCACCTTTCCAACTTCATTCATTCTAAACTTCACTTCTGCATCTATTCTTCCATCCGCAGCAAAGTGTGACCCTAAATACTTAAAACACTCAACCTCCTCAAGCAACTCACCATTCAGAACTATATTCATCCTCCTACCATCTATCAACCTCGTACACTTCATCACTTTACTCTTATTCTCATTTATTTTCAGTTTCCTCCTTTCACACACCCTTTCAAACTCCTCTACCAACTGTCTCAATCTCTCCTCTGAATCAGCCACCAGTGCAGTATCATCTGCAAACAGCAGCTGCTTCAGATTCCACTCTCTACCATCATTCACCAGACTCAGTCCACCACCTAACACTCTTGCATTCACCTCCCTTACAACACCATCCATATAAATATTAAACAACCAAGGTGACATCACACATCCTTGCCGCAGCCCCACTCTCACGGGAAACCAATCACTCACAATATTTCCCACTCTTACACATGCTCTACTATCTAAATAAAAACTTTTCACTCCTTTTAGTAACCTGCCATCAAGCCCATTCAGTCTTAAAACATTCCACAAAGCCTCCCTATCAATTCTATCATATGCTTTCTCTAAATCCATGAATGCCCAAAATACATCCTTACCTTTCACTAAATACTTTTCACACACCTGTCTCACAGCAAACATGATCCACACATCCCCTCCCTCTCCTAAAGCCACACTGCTCATCACCAATCACTCCCTCTGTACCCTCTCAATCTATCTACCTATCTACTGCCAGACGCCTTGATCCCGAACGGGGTGGCCACAAACAAATCGCCTCCATGTCACTCTGTCCCCTGCCATTTCACTACCACGCTCCCAACTCACACCCCCCTCTCTCATATACCTCTCCACTCCATCCCTCCATCTCATTCTCGGCCTCCCCCTTCCTCTCGCCCCCTCAACCTCACTCACATACACTCTCCTCGTCAGTCTTTCACTCTCCACATGCCCAAACCACCTTAACATGTTTCTCCTAACGCTTCCCATCACGTCCTCAACCACACCACAACGCTCCTTCACTTCCTCATTTGTTAGTCTGTCTCTCCATGTGACTCCACATGCTCCACTCACATAACTCACTTCCACTGCTCTCACTCTTGACTTCTGTCCTTCCAACAGGGTCCAAGCTTCACTTCCATATGTCAGAGTTGGTATCACAATACTGTCATGTAACAACTTTTTCACTTCCATGCTCACCTCCCTGTTTCTTATCACTGCTTTCAACGAACCAGCAACCTTCCTTCCCTGCTGCACCCTTTCGAGCACTTCACCCTCCAGACTTCCATCCATACTCATCACACTGCGCAAGTACTTAAATTCACTCACATTCTCCATATCCTTCCCATCCGATCTCACTGTACATTCACTGGCTTCACTTCTCTCGAAGATCATCACTTTACTCTTCCCCACATTCACCTTTAGATTCTGTTTCTTACACACTCTCCCAAACTCATCTACCAAGCCTTGCAGCTCCCCTTCGTCTTCACTCAACGACACAGTATCATCTGCAAACAACAGTACAGGGAGTTTCCAAACACTGCCCTCTCTCACTAGGGCCGCTCCAACATCCACTGCCCGACCTTGTATCTCTTTTATAACCCCATCCATGTACAGATTGAACAACCATGCAGACATGACACATCCTTGTTTCTATCCAACCTTCAAATGGAAAGATTCACTCAGTTTGTCATCCACACACACTGCAGCCTTAGCACCTCATACATACTCTTCACTGCCTTCAACAACTTCCCATCCACTCCATATATTCTTAATACCTTCCACAAACCTTGTCTATCCACCCTGTCATATGCTTTCTCCAGATCCATGAAGGCTGCATACAACTTCTTGCCCTTCACTAGAAACTTTTCCACTAAGGACCTAAGAATGAATATCTGGTCTACACAACCTCTTCCCTTCCTAAAACCTCCTTGTTCTTCTCCAACTAATTCCTCAGTAATTTCCCTAACTCTGTCAATAAGTATCCTACCATATACTTTTCCTATTACACTGAGAAGGCAAATGCCCCTATGATTACCACACACTGCTTTTTCCCCCTTTTCCTTTGTACAGAGGAATAATTATACCTGACTTCCAATCCTCCGGGACTCTACCCTCCTCCCAAGCCAATCTGCACACCTTCCACATCCATTCTATTACTATCTCTCCCCCATGCTTCAGCATTTCACCACACACTCCATCAATTCCTGGGGCTTTCCCCATTTTAACTTTCTTCATTGCCTCCACCACTTCCATCCTGGTAATTTCTTCCTCTCTTCTCACAACCCTCCTTCTCCCTGCCATTCCCCAGCCACTTATACTTGCATTACTTTCATTCTCTATGTTCAACAGTTCATTAAAGTGTTCTCTCCATCTGTTTACTTTTTCTCCCTTCTCCACTAGTAATCTACCATTTTTATCTTTCACACCCCCACTGACTTCGTTGGCACCCTGTCTAGATCTCTTTACCTCCTTCCAGAACATTTTCTTACATTCCCTCCACTTTGCATGGAAAATATTTAGCAGTATCCAGGGTACTGTACTTATAACATGTCTGTCCATTACAGAGATTAAACCGCCTCCAGTGTTGTGCAGTACTTAATCCTTTGCACTCTGATTTCTGATTTCTTAGCACTGCACAATACTTTAAATTCCCATGTGGTCTAGTGGCGAGGTACTGCAGTTTATTCACTGTTCATTCACAAAAACGAGCATGTGTGGCAGCCAGTGCGAGGAGCCCCTACTCCCAATGGTAGTTAAGCGGTAACTGGGGAGGGGAGAGAAGCAGGGGACCACTATCTACGCAGCAAAACACAGCTGTTCGGCGCCAAGTGCCAAGTTCAAACTTACAGGTTATTTATTTATATATTTATTTATTTATTCATTTTTTTTAAAGACCTGAGCCCAAAATGTCCGGGACTTGGGGTGTCCAGGGATTACTGTAGTGAGAAAATTAAGGCAGAAATATTGCACTGCTGAGCCGCAGGTTAGTGTACAGGAAGCATATGAAAAGAATGGACAGTGTAAGGTGGATCCTGACTGACCCCAAGCATCAAAAGGTAACATTACATGGTTGAATGATCCAAATGCAGAAGTTTTAAGTTCTGGACTTAATTATGATGATAAAGTTTTTAGGCTCCAAACCAGTAAAGTACATGGCTATAATGGGGGTACAATTAAAAAGAAACTTCAAGAGTTCGATGGTAGAATATCTTAGGAAGCTTACCGTGCAGTCTGAGCTACTTGCTGATCAGACTGGTTGGGATGACAGGCAGAAGGCAGTGCAGCTTGCTACTAGCCTTAAGGGTGCTGCGATGGAAATTCTGCGCCAGATGTCAGTGATGAAGAGGAACAGTTATAAGTCCCTAGTAGAAATGCTGGAGAACAGATATGGAACCATGTACCAGACTGAGGTTTACAGAGCAAGATTCCAGAGCCATGTACGGGCTTGAGGTGAATCCCGACAGCAGCTTGCTCATAACCTGGAGAGTATGACATACAAGGCATTCCCTGAAGCAGCACCTAACCTGTTGGCTATTCTTCTGAGCAACCAGTTTATCGATGTCCTTGACAATGCAGAGTTGAAAATGCAAGTGAAGCAGGCACAACCCAGAAGATGCAAGAAGCACTAGCCAGGGCTCTGGAATTTGAGTCCTACGTCAGGTCCAGTACATCCACTTTTCAGATAGGTCGTAGTGCAGGATTCAAGGCAAGAAAGGGGCAAGTTCATGAGGTGGAAAAATTTGAAGGAAGTTGCCACGACATAGACAAGAGGACCGCTACAAGTGGATGAGGGAACTAGAGAAGATCGGAGGAGGATGCTGGTTCTGCGGGAACTGGGACACAAGAAGGATGATTGTTACAAATGGAAGAAGGAGCACAAACAGGGCAGTGCAAGGAAATCTTCAATTGTAAGAAAAGCGTGTTGGACAGGTGGGACACTTGTTCTGAGTGTCCAAAGAAGAAAAGGATGATAAGAAGAAGGCTGCAGAAGACGGGAAAGAAGCAGAAAACTAGTGAAGGCTGGTGTTAAGGGGCAACCACCAGCCAGCTTTTCCCAAGTAGCACCACCACCGAGAAAATGCAAAAGAACTGCAATCGACAGTATGCGAGTTGACGGAAGAACAGATTGAAAGAAGTGTTCCCTGGTGATTGACTCAGCCTCACAGCTGACTTTGTTAGGCCTGATGTGTTACATCATCAGTATCTGCCTGAATCATCAGAACAACTGTGTGGCATAACTAGGCACTGTGCAGAACTGAGGGGACCCCTGGATGTCCAGATTTAAGTGGCAGGGCAAGAGGCTACCCTTCCAGTCTACATGGCCAACAAGGAGGACCTTTGCCTTCTTGGTCTGGACTATCTGATGTCCATGGGATATGAGCTGGACTTCTGCTCCATGAAGCTGAAGATTCAAGAAAAGTCGGTTCCTGTCACGGCAGCGAGATGTACCAGTTCTGGTGGCGAGGTGAGGGCGCTCCGCACTACAGTGATACCCCCAAGATCAGAACCACTGCTCCAATGTAAGGTGAGTGGCTCTTTTGACAGCTGTTTAGGGGTAGTGGAGCCTGATGTACGGTGCAAGACGAAGGTCGGAGTGATGGTGGGGAGAACTTTTGGGGGAAACAGGTGCAGGCGAAGTGCAAGATGTGGTGGCCAATTTCTCCTGTGAGCCACAGAAGATCAACGAGGGAGAAATTCTGGGACTGTGCCAGGCGGAGGATCCTGAATGGTATCAGAGGAAAGCCTGTAAACGGAGTGCATTCAAAGAAGATAGGACTCTGCCAGACCACTTACAAGACCTGTTTTCAAGGAGTTGCAAATGCCTGGATGGCTTACAAGTGCTGAAGTTGAGACAGTGGCTGAAAACGTTTTGCTGTCTTTCCCACCAGAGACCTAGACCTGGGGTGCACTGATTTGGTGCAGCATTGTATAGACACCGGGGATCACTGCCCAATTAAACAGCCAGCATGAAGGATGGCACCAGTCCAACAGCAAGAAATGGAGAAGGTGATGAAGAATCTCCAAAGTCAAGGAGTGTTAGAAAAGTCCAGCAGTCCTTGGGGCATCAGCAGTGGTTCTGGTGAGGAAAAAGGATGGTTCAGTAAGGTGCTGTGTAGATTATTGTGCCCTGAATGAAGTGACAGTGAAGAATGCATACCCTTTGCCAAAAATTGATGACACCCTGGATGCTCTGTCAGGTGCCAAGTGGTTCTGCACCCTGGACATGAAGGCAGGATACCACCAGATTAGGTTGCAGAAAAGGACAAGGAGAAAACAGCCTTCTCGTGCAAGTGGGGTTTATGGCAGTTTAAAGTTATGCCAACTGGCCTATCCAATGCCCCAGCTACTTTTGAGTGTCTCATGGATCGCATACTGGAAGGCCTGCACTGGAAGACAGCTTTCATCTATCTGGACGATGTAACTGTGTTTGTACGAACTTTCGACCAGAAATTGGAGAGGGCATCAGAGGCATTCAACAGAAGCCGAGCAGCGCACCTCAAGCTGAACCCCAAGAAATGCTACTTGTTTCAGAAGGAAGTGAAGTACCTAGGACGCATTGTAGGTGAGGGTGCCGTCTGTACTGATCCACAGAAAGTACTGGCCAGTTCCACCTTGTGTGAAGGAGCTACAGTGATTTCTGGGCTTGTGTACCTACTACCGGCATTTTGTCTCTGCAGCAATAGCTGGACCTCTGCACAAGCTGGTGGGGAAGAGGCAGAAGTTTGCATGGACAGCAGACTCAAAAGGCCTTCAATGAACTCAAGCATGCGTCGGCAAGCTCTCAAGTACTGCTGTACCCTGATCTGAGTCAGCCATTCATCCTGGACTGTGATGCTAGTGACCAAGGTATTGGTGGAGGCTTGTAGTAGTGATGGGCGATACCAGCTATTTCGTATCGATATGATACCAATTATTTTTTGGACTAGTATCGGTGGTATCGATTACCGATACCAATACCTCGACCTTTGTTCCCCCCCCCATATTGTTTTCAAATATCTATATGTAACCTATTACTTCAAAGCATTTGCTCAGCTAGAAGGATTATATTAAACAAACTTTTTTTTCAATCTAAATATAAAGATAAGTGGAAACAACTATACCAAATTTTATTACATGATTTTTTTCCTAAATACTTAAGTGTTATTCATTGTAACAAAAAACCGATTGTTTGTATTGCGCGCCTACATTAAGACTATGTTGCATGACTGAAATATTAATTCAAAAAACCTTAATAACTAAAGGCAAAATTAAATTTATCATCTGCAATAAAATAAACTTACTATTTCCATTTAATGGTATATATACTGTATATGGCACACATCAATTGATAATGATTTATCCTTGGAAGCATATTTGCTCTAAAATAAAGGCTATATTTTGAACTCATCATTTTTCTTTGGATTAACTTATATGGGACACATCAACTGATAATTATTTATCCTTGGAAGCATAATTAATAATTTATGACAAATATATGGTACCCTCAACCAACCTGGGTATTTCCCTTTGCTTTTGAAACTCTCAAAAATGGTTGTCTGCCTAGGCCTGGCTGATTGGCTGGAAGATGCGGTCGAGGTCGTAGCTTGCCTTCTTTTCTCTTCAGCTTCAGAGTATGCTTCAGGGTGCTTCAGTCTTAAGAGCTTGAACATGTTGCTTGTGTTTTGACTGTGCTGTATTTTACCTGAACATATCTGACATGCAGCAAGATTGACACTGTCTTCAACCTCATCAAAGAAAAGCCACACCACACTTCGTTTTTTATGGGCCATTTCACTAATCAAAAGCCTAGGGGCGACAATGACACGGCCAGTGGCGTGATAAAAAAAAAAAAAAAAAAAGCACTCGGTCGGACGGCCGTGTCGCCCGTTGATGCTGTACAACAGGAGACAAAGACACTGGGCTGCCAGATGCAAAAATATTATAACTGCCTTTCAATGGACTAAAATAATGATTGTTTATATGTATTTTGAAATTACTCTATTATTTCTTTTTTTTTTTTTTTTAAATAGCCAAATTTGAACACTTTTCTCAGTAATCGAAGTATCGATACCAAGGCATTGGTATCGATACTTGAGCTTAAGTACCTGGTATCGAAAGTATTGATATTTTGGTATCGATACGCCCACCCCTAGCTTGTAGCAGAAGGACAAAAAAGAGTATGTGGTGGCATACTACAGCAAGAAGCTCAGCTCACCAGAGTGGAACTACCGTGTGACCCGTAAGGAGCTCTTGGCAGTGATGAAGAGCGTTGATTTCTTCCATCCCTACTTGTATGGGTCCTACTTCATCATCAGGACAGACCATGCAGCACTTAAGTGGTTGAAGACGTTAAACAGTCCGGAAGGACAACTGGCACACTGGCTCGGGAAGATAGACCAGCACAATTATGAGGAGCAGCACCGTCCTGGGCGGGTACATGGCAATGCTGACAGCCTGAGTCATCGCCTTGTGGCCCAGAATGCCAGCAATGTAGTAAAAAGGAAGATCGTAGAAAGAAATGAAGCCGTACTGTTGTGACAAGGCCAGAGTCAGCTGAAGAAGACTTGAAGAGGATGCAGATTTACAACCAGTGCTAGAGTGGCTGCAGCAGAGTACAGTACGACCATCTTGAAAAGAGGTTTCCAGGTTAAGCCCTGCAACCAAGAGCTACTGGAGTCAGTGGGACCTTCTTCGTTTGAACAACAGACTACTGGAGTGTCAGTGGGAGACACCTGATGGCCTCAGCAAATACTGGCAACTGGTGGTTCCGAAGAATAATGAGGTCCGAGATCTTGGATGTGTCTCATAGCCAGATCACTGGTGGGCACCTGGGAGTGAAGACAACTCTTAAGTCGGCTGCAACAGAGGCCCTACTGGACTGCCATGCGGCATATGTTGAAGAATGGGGTCAAGCCTGTGATGTATGCTGTGCCAAGAGGGGACCCAAGAAACGTGGTTCCTCCCTTCTTCAGCTGTACCAAGTGGCTGCACCAGTGGAAAGAGTAGCAGTGGACATTGCTGGACCTCTGCCACTCACTGAGAAAGGACACCAGTATATA